>LUCW03000530.1:82500-107454 GCA_001586965.3 Sphaeroforma sirkka
CTACCTTTCTCACCTCTATTTCATTTTCTGCTTCTAGGTAAGGGCGGCGGAGACGCTGATTAGCATCATCTCTGAATTGAAGGAGAAATACTTGTTCTCAGATTTCGACACACTCAACAAGAACGTAGAGAACGCAAACACGGCCTACGATGACTGCCGGGTAAGTTACTCCTGACACCAATTTGTGCTGTGTTAAGATTGGCGGGAGAGTTTATAGGGATGTTACAAACAACCTCCGAGAGCGTATGTGAACTTTGGTGGGAATGCAGGCCCTGAAACTCGGAGTTGGTGTTCCAGTGCCACTGTCAGTGTGCCTTGTATTATTCCAGCGGGTTTAGGTTTTGGTGGGAAATAGGCCAAGAACCGCAGACGAGTGATGCCAATTTCATTTATCTGTGTGGTCTTTTTCTTGTATATTTGGGTTTCTGTGGGAATACAGATCAGTAGAGTCAGCGGGAATCTAGTTTTCGATATCATGGTCTGTTTCGTAATTTTAATCTGGGGTGGTTGTGTTATAACTATCCTGCTGCTGTATCGTTGTTTTTGGCGGCACTTTGTTGGCCAAATACTGTGACCTCCCTTGCAAGATGAGCGCGCGTATACTGGGACATAGTTATATGACACTGGTGTGTCTTCAATGTACTGGTACTGAGAGCATGCTCTATGATAGAATTGTAGCTCAAGTGTATCGAGACCGCGCACAGTGGCACAAATATACCTTCAATGCAGATCGATCGTTGTGTTGGGCATTTTAGCAGCCTGTATGTACTGGGAACATGCTCGGGAAGTATTTCAGCAGCGTGTTTCTGCTATTTCATGCAAGTTGTGGCTTGGGCCAAACCCCTTTCACAATCGCTCTTTAAAGCATACTTTCAAATCCCGGTGACTTTTGAACTCTCTGTTTCGAGTGCGCTTGTCTCTTCCCCATTTGTGTGTGCCAACTGACTCTTGTGCTGCGTGCTTGCACTAGAAGAGTGAGCTTATTATCTCATGTATGTGTATATTTTTTTGAGAGTGTGCTTGTCATCTCACCAGTATGTTCATTTTCCAGTTAGCGTGCTTGTGTTTTCATGAGTATGCCGAATCTCTCATGTGTATGCCCGATTTGTGTGTGGACACATTGTCTCAGGTTGTTGTTCGACTCCGAGGACGTCTACTATCTTCTTGTAGATTTGCCCATACACTCCATCTGCGTTCTTAAAATGACGTATGTTCAGCTTCTCGCACGTGTCGTATAGTCTCCCAAGCGACGCCTATTTATTTTATGTACGATGGAATGTTCTGAAGCATTCTAGTCGTATCCGTGCGTGCCATGTCATACCCGCACGACTTGTTCACAGCCACAACATGGGGAGAGCCGTACAAGTTTTCGTGTGTACCTTAGGATTATGAAATGCCAGTTTCACCTATAACTACATAATTCTTAGTATACAACTTATACACTAGTGTACATTGTCGTTATGCCTGAACTTCTACCACAGAATGAGTCAGAGGACGCACTGGCCGATCTTCAATGCGAGATCGCGGCCCATTTAGACGCCATCGAGACCTCCTTCTACACTGCTAGACTGACATGACCAGGGGGAACGAGACAATACATTCATCAATGGCGATACGGGGGTGGTATTCAGCGGAAACGATCAACATTGAACGCGTGACTTTGTCGATGTACGATCTCTTGAGTACTCAGTGAGTCGAAATCCACGTTTATTGGACAACATGATATTGATGATCGTATGAATGTGATAGCGACATCGTTTCACACTTCCGGGTTCACATCATCTTCGAGCCCCTTTTACTGATCTGAATATGACTTGAGATACACATACTGGGTAGATGGACTAACCATCAAAAGCCGCCGCCTTTCTATTTCAGAGTGCCCCCTCAGAATATGTATATACCTTGCCCAACTGTGCAACATCGTACAGTTGTCGATTTGAGCAGTATAATGACTTGCTCAGCCAATGATTCCCAAATGAATATTTAAAGTAAAACATGACTGTAAGACCTACAGACCCCCAAAAATATGTTGCAAGTCGCGTAGGTGTCGAACTTAGTGGTATCACAAAGTTCTCAATTGGGTGGGCTCAAAATAAATGACATACGACTAGGAACTGGTTTCTTCGGCTAACTGACTAATTATATCGAGATCAAATTGTTTTCTTACTGTGTTCTCCTTATTGGTGCGCTTAAAACAAAGTGTACATCAGACACAAACGTCTGAGAATGGTATAATTTTGCCCACGGATTGTTTTCGCTGGATAGTATTTCTCTCTCCTAGACATAAAGGCGAAGCTGTCGTAAATCTACTGATAATGAACCTCAGTGACATGCTCATTTATTGCCATTTATTCCAAATATACAGATGTTTCTATACAGACTTGTCAAATTTATTTCAATACCACGCTAGATACCATTAAGTATTTTGTGATAATCTCTTCTCCAAAAATTAGATACATTGTCAATTTTTTAATGGAGAGCCTAGACCACAACCGGCAAGGAGTACGATTGTCTTCATAAGTTGTGTTCCTGCATCACTTTATGTCTTTGTTATCAGTACGAGATACTGTGGAGTTTCCAAGCTTGCTCAGTGAATCATCGCATTCGCATACAAGTCAAGTTAATACATAGTTCAAACATAACGAACAGCACTGCCGAACTTTGCTGGAAAAAATTGTATCAGCCGAGACATCTGCACGCAAAGCGATCGAAATAGTATTTATAAGGGAAGTTAAGGTCGACACGAGTATTTGGGCTGGTATTTGTAGTAGTGCAAGCTGTGCCCAGCGCCGATTTCTAAAGAGAGTGGGAATATTTCGAGTAGATGACCAGCATTAGTTCAGCAAAATATTACAGTAGGGAGTCGGGAATGACTATTTTCAATTCCTATTTTTGTACTCGCACTCTAAGCCAGACCACAGATATTTACATATTTTGAATAATATAATGGAATGACACGATCAGCACTCGTTTGCGATTGTGATTGAGGTTGCAGGAAGTTGGGACCGCCAATGGCTTGGGTTGACCGACATCAGAAGGGTTAAACCAGAAACCTTTTCAATCCTTAACGAAAAGCCTCAATAACTAGTGGCCACACTCGAAAAATCAGATTCATAATTATTGGTAATCACAAGATACACACATACGCATACCAACTTCTTGAGAAATATTATGAGAGAAATCTTCCGCTGAGCTGCTGTTGTGCTTTTGACTTTCCATCGCACAGGTATTTCTCACATATTTGAGCGTTTCGTCGTGGGTATCGGACGCAAATGTCTCTCTAAACTTAAGAAATACATCAGTTAAATCATTTACCTTGAGCCAAGCCAGTCTTCATTGTGTATGTACAAAATATCCGCATCACAAATAGTAGTTGACTCCACCTACAAAATGTCTCGAAGTATCTAAAGAATTTTCTTTCTTTATTTACAATTTCGCTGCAGCAGTAGCGTCCAAGAACCACATGACGCCATCTTCATTGGCGCATTTAACCAAGCCGGAAGGATAGTTGTTACTGTTACCTTCCTTATGTATGTTGTACACAACATCTGCCTTGGCAGCGCCCGAAGTGACAAATGCAACGTTGCGAGCAGCCTCACATACGGGGTACGTCAGTGTCACACGTCTGAAGCAGACGAGAATGATTATAAGATATTGTTACCTTGCAATCACATTGACTGATAGCTAATCCGAGTCTCTTGCATATATTGATACGAATGCGACACGGGATATCACACCAGTAAATATAGTGTCACAGCAACCAATAGAAACTAGTATAGTGATGTAGCATAATATACAAGCACCACAATGCCAAACAATGTGCATCGAAATGTCCGACCAGATAGATTGAAGTACCAATTGTAGCCCGACATTCATACACAACACAGCTGCCAAAACGCATAGCAAACCGGAACACATGGCATGACCGTCAACAATTGTGATACACCTCCACCAATACAAAGCAAACAGCAAAAGAATCAATACCTCCGGTACCCTTTTCCTATATACATACAGTATAGATACCTAGACCCTATCCCAAACATGCTACCTACTTTGATGGTGGCTTGGGACTGTCTGCTAATGATGCCACGAGTTTTGAGCGTTCTTCCAGCAGGGCGTGGCCCGGGAACAGAGAAAGCGTATGTCCGTCTGGGCCCATTCCCAACAAGACAAGATCAAACACAGGTGGTTGAGACGCATCGTAAGCGCCGAAGACACTCGCAAGGGTCTTCTCGTACTTTGCAGCGACTTCCTAAAAGGGTTGTATTATGATTGAATTAGTATACTTGTGACTCCGCGCGGAAATGTGCATGGTACCAGCCACATACAAACATAAGCTTCGCGTATTTGTTTTGTAAGTACGCTGTATAACTGTATGTATAAATATGTTTGTATGTTTTAGGGTAAATAACTGACAAAATATATTATATACAATTTGTAGGTAAGTCGCTCAATAAGAGGTGTAAAGTAACGTTTTGATGAGAATATGACGAAAACAGGCATGCATGCATTATTAAATGAGGTCGAAACGAATTATGCACAACAACGAGTAATATCAGAGCGCGTGAATGTATAGCATACGGCACCTATAAGGATTCGGTGTTGCATATTCATATCTGGGGCAGGTAGGTGCAAGGACGTGGCAATATTTTAACATCGGCTATCTACATCAAGCAATCAAGAGCACACAATTATGACTCCATCTTTAAAGCATTCTGAATGGAATGGAGACATGCATGGTACATCTCCAATGCACGGCAGGCTTCGGCGAGGTAAAAAGATATATTGTGCGTACATACAGTATATGCATTAGATAAGATACGCTTTGATAGTTCGCCGAGGAAAATTGAGAGTACGGGAATCCGGAACGGAAGACATTGTACAATACCACAACGGCCAAAATTAGCTTACCTCTACATCCTCGCTGTAGTCGATGGCGTGCACGTTGTCGGCGCATGAAATACTCAGCGGATCGTAAATCTGGGTCTTGCATTCCAAATGATTGCTATCGGCGTGATCCAGAGGAACGCTACGCTCATCGGCATAGAGGAATTGCCATTTGCTGAAATCAATCTGTATATATCGAGACAATTGGAACGTATTCCGTACGAGTGTTTCAGATTCGAGTTCGAGCCCTGGGCTAAGTACTATTCAACCTGTAGCGAGCATACCATTCTCACAGAGCATCGGTAAGATAATAAGCATGGGATCTCTCAATCAACCTATAATTTAAGCTCGAGCTTTTCGACCGCTAAATAGAGTCTGGTAATGTATCCAAGAGGGATCGTTTTTGTGTATCTTACGTTGAATGCCTTCTTACACTTCACGTTAAGACATTGACTAGAATTGACAGACACAAGCAGTAGACAATAAAGGAAGCTCGATTACGAATACTAAATAGCCTCAAAATAAACGATTCTTGGAGACGTTATTCTTACGGAAGAGCAACATACCTTACTTTCTTCGTTCATGTGCAACAAACCCGATCCCAATGTCTTCGGCAGAGAACCACCGGAAACCGCAACGGTGAATTTCCCACGCGCAGCTATGGCTTTGTCTGACAGCAAATGAAAGAGGCTTAAAAATTAAATTAAACTATTGTATTCTCAAAGGCAGATGAGCGTGCTTAAACGTTACAAAATAGAAGACAGTATGCAACACAAGTAATATAGCACATGAATACAAACTTGAGACACTAAAACGCCTACAAATTGAAATCCCAAGGTAGAAGCGTGCTTCAATGCGTTTGAAAATAAGAATAAAACGCACAAGCAGAACAATATACGAAAACACCAACGTATAACGTAAAGGTATCTAAAAATATATGAAACATATCACACATACATGCATTTACTTTATATATATATATATATATACGCAAACATATTTATATAAGTACTTTCATATATGGCTATACACATAAATACAGAAACAAACAAACCTTATATCCTTAATATATGAATATATATATATATATATATATATATATATATATCCGCATAAACCCATGAATTCACATCACACACATATATATATATATATATATATATGCATGCATATATATATATATATATATATATATACATATATACATATATATATATATATATATACATACATACATACATATATATATATATATATAAATGTATATACATATATATATATGTATATGCATATGTAAAAATGCTTGTGTATATATATATATATATAGAGTTTTATAATGTATATACATACATACATATACATACATACATAAATACATACATACATACATATATATATA
The DNA here is from genome assembly GCA_001586965.3 of Sphaeroforma sirkka. NCBI lineage: Eukaryota > Ichthyosporea > Ichthyophonida > Sphaeroforma > Sphaeroforma sirkka. The sequence goes on from LUCW03000530.1 coordinate 88,787, forward strand.
TATATATATATATATATATATATATATATATACTTGATAAAACAATATATATATATATATATATTTCACGTTGATTGATTACAGAGTTAGCGTACGTTCATACATACACACGCAATACATATTTTTTTGATTCTAGTATATATTCCTGCGTATTGGAAATATAGGCAAATACGAAGGAGTAGTAAGTTTTGATTTGTGCAATAGAGGTTTTAAATGTAATAGAAAATGTACAAATGCCCGAGGATTTTACTCATCGTGAACATAGATTTGCGAAGAATCTCGCACGCACTATGTACTAGAATTCCAAGCTCGAAGGATTTTTTTTTGCCTTGTTTTCGCTTGTAGCATCGTGGTTGTCTGTCTCTTTACAAGCATGACCTGGCCTTACCTGCAATAGCCGTGATGTACTTGGCGAGTTTCAAGCCAACCTCTGGCACAGTGGGTGCTGTTTCTACCTTAGTCATATTTAGTTAGCTGTACTGACAGACGATTCGTTTATGCTTCGATGCTTCGATGTTGGCGTGAGGACCCAGGTATATATGCCTTCTAAAAAAATACATATAGGCGATGTTTGTGTTGTTGAAATCCATAATGAGTTTATGATGGTGTTGAAACTCGAGTGTCTGTCCAGCCCCATTTTAGGGCACCTCACTAACGACCTCAGTTCGTTTCTCGTTGAAACGTTTTAAAAATCGATCATTTTTGCGTTAATATAATATTTGCAACTGGGTGTAATCCTCGAATGAGCAGCCGTTTCCCCGTTTTCAAAAGAATCCAATGTTTACTGTATTAATGTAAAATGAATTTCAACGCTTTTTTTCATGTATAATTTGTATAAAAAAAAAAGGTTTGGGTTTTCGTCACGAGCGAAGATAGACCAATAAGAAAACCCTAAACCCTAAAATATTATTACGTACGTCAAGATGACGTATGCATCTGAACATAGCCAACAGGCAACAGGCAACAGATCTGAAGGAAAAGAAACACGCGCGGCTGCGCCTATTCTACTCTAGTACTCTCTACATACTACTTAGTATGTAGTAGAGCAGGCGCTACTATTTGGAGACTGAGAGAGGCAGTTTGTAGTATTTGTTTATTTTAGTACTCGACGGTCGTCATGCGATGAACCGTGTCGGGAATCGGGAGTCTCAGGCGGTGTATGCCTTCCTCGTGCTACGAATCATAGGCGTTTGCGGGACTGGTGATATGTAACTTACGATCATATGATATATTTACTCACTTTCCCTTCGTATACATTGACGCTGGCGTTTATGCGAGACAGTGTATTTGATAGGCCACTTGTGAATGAACCCTCGGAATAACATAGGACCAATCGCGCTTTAAAAAGTTTTTATAGGATTACTTCTGAGATGGATGATTTTGCGAAGTTCGATTATCAGGGGCATCAGTACTACGCAGTACTCGATAAGTTTGCCAGGTATTTGAATTAATCGATACCTGATTGTGCATGCACCAAATGCATTGCACTAACTGGGAATATATACTGGAAATGTACATGCTTTCATACCTATTCGAGCTTCGTCCCAGCAGCAAGTAATTAAAGTTGACCTGTAATGATACCATTGTAGTCAGCGGATGGCGTCACTCAAGGTGATATCAACGTTGTTAGGCCTTAGAGAGAAAATATTAACTTATTTTTTACTTCGTGTTGTGTGTACATGTACGTATGTGTACAAACGCACACAAACACAAACACGAAGGCAATATATATATATATATATATATATATATGTGTGTGTGTGTGTGTGTGGGTGTGGGCGTGGGTGTATATATATGTATCTACATGTATTTATATCTGTCTTTCGTTCTGTCTGTGTATGATATATACATATATATACAAATGTTGATATATATATATATATATATATATGTGTGTGTGTGTGTGTATTTGTGTGTATATATGTTTAAGTTTATTTGTATATTTATGTTTATGTTTTTGTATTCCTATATCATATGTACATTTATATATATAAATATATATATATACATACAAATATATATATTATATATATATTCGTGTATTTTTCCTCGTATTCGTAGTTCATGGTCTTTCTGCTGCATATAGTACCGTTAAATCTGAACACGAAATTATGCGTAAAAATTTTAATGGAGATGAAATGAAGAACGAATGTTTCTTTCAGCGTATCTACATATGAACAAGAGCCATCAACTGGGACGTTGCTTCTTCCGACATACCACATATTATGAGTCATCGAATAGCGTCCCAATTATCTGTGCGTGTTCTTTACTACATTTAGTGTCCAATGGAAAGATGTTCACGGACCTTTCAGACAGGACCTAAATACGGGGCTGTTGGCCTACTGCTCGCTCGTTCTCAAGACAATGAACGACAACTTCGACCCCTACGGAGTGCTAACTGAACCGATAGTGAAATTGGTATGTCTGAGAACTAAGCAAATCAATCAATTGGAGAAATAAAAATCTAGTTGCACAGTTTGAATGGCCAGGGTGAGACAAAAAAAAACTAGATAAATTATCTGCGTTTGTTTGACGCCTTAGCTAACCCACCACGATTTGTATTATGAGTTTGTTTTGCGATGCTTTTCCCTCTCCCACGGTGCATCTCATCGAGAGTTGTTTTCCTATTCTATATGGTATCGATTCGGCAGGACTGCAACATGCCGAAGGCAACCCTCCACCATTCTAGGGAGTCATTCAGTTCAATTATCCATGTAATTAATTTTCACGTAAGACAATATTCCTCCCTACTGTATTTATATAGTTTTACTCAATGTTCCTCGTCTTGTGGTATCTATTTATTTATACTTCACACATGATAATGTTTCTTGTCCTGCTGTATTTATGTTGTTAAACTTAACAGAAGACAATGTTCCTCGCCCTGCTGTACTTATGTAATTGTACTTCACACAAAGACAATGTTTCTCGTCCTGCTTCGATACCACGAATAACACGCAATAATGATATAAACATCACCCTAGGTTGCTAACGGATTTGAGGCTGCTGGCCTAGATCATACAACACCCCGGCAGTTTGTGGAGGCATTCAAGGCATGTTCTGCTTGTCAATGGAAGTATCCTTTCAGATGTTGTGCATATTTAGAGTCGTTATTATGTAACCGTATGTGCCGTGCTTAGTACGATCCCCTGCCGTTTCTTGATAGGCGTTTAATTTGACCTGTAACACTTAGCCAAGTGCTTAAAGTTTTGTTTCGGGAACGAACGCGTGCGCAAGTCACGGATATGTTCAGTTTAGCGTATTTATTCTTTTCCTTATGTCTGAGGATATATCAAAAGCATTCAATCATTCGGCAAGTCCGGTTAGTTGAGGTCTATCTTGATTAGTACAACTTCATGTGATGATGAACAGGCAATCACTTTGCAGTCTGCAGCCCCGCAGTGAGAAGATGCGTATGCACAGTTGGGCATTATATTTGGCATGAAAAAGTATAGTATCAAACGAGTGAGTCTAGTATAGCACAGCCGTATACAGTCTTGATGCTTTCGTACAGGTATTGATCCTTATTTACATTATCTACTTTAGCACACCGTATAGGCAGCGAAATATAAATTGCTATCTGACTAGGCGTATCATCAAAGGGGAAACCTCTATTTACTTACAGCCTAGCGGCTTTCGTTTGTCGACAGTAGTAACTGAGTGACATCACTTTATACCCTTTGTGACGTGTAATAGGAGAAGGTAGCGCGGTCGTACCGTCTATTTGTATGATTACGAATGACAGCCAACCGCCAACTGCGTGTCTCGCTTGTCAGAAGCGTGCCAGATGGCCGCAAAAGATTCAAGGGTTAGTCTGTCCCGTCAAATCATTAAACGGATGAATTGGAGTATGACGCAAACGGCCCGAGTTGGTATGGAACATGTGTATCAAGTGTATTGCAAACTCTAATCCCCTTTATGTCTACCTATCCTATGCCGCTCCCAACCACAGGTCTTCGTTTTAGTGAATGTATTCACAACGGTATCATGGATCGCTATTAAATATCTCCTAGATCGGCTCTGGCCTTCGTTCAAGGTATGTCTTTCGCCTTGCTGAGTCCATCATGCAATCTATCGCGTCTTTCACCAAGTATTTTTATGGCCAATGTCACACATTCTATGGACAATGTCATCCACTACAGATGTGTACCATCACATAAGGTTATATTTGATGAGTTAGCCCTGTCCGAAGTGTCATACGAATGAATCTTTGGGGACTTGCTCGTGTGCATTCGCTTCTCGCTTACAAATTGCCCATTGACATCATTGCCGGCAGAAGGTTTTTCTTACCTGTACACACTTATGCAGCATGGATTTAATCTCTCCCTCATGTCCTGTCCCAAAAATCAACTCCGTCTCTCGCTTTGTTCCATGTCACAACCCATATCAGGCTATCAATCCCCCACACAAGAAATGGTATGTGGTGGCGAATATCTCCAAGGCATGCTGCTTAGGCGTGACGGTGGTCAGGTAAATATACAATAACAGTGTTTGTATGTTCGTATGTATATTTGTTGGTAAGTTCCGGGTTGTTTGTCGTGACAGCTTAACTTGCATTCCCGGAGATCAAGTGCAATTGTCCATCCATTCCCTTATGCGCCACTGCATCGTATATCTCATCCATATTCATAGTACATCCTCTCATTCGCTCATGAAATTTACACTTCAATACACCTCCCAGTTGCTCGTGGTGGTATTACGCCTACCACGCCTACATTCTACAGGAACGAGATTTATCAGCTACTATCATGTACCTGGTCAAGTTCAGTGGTGCGACGTATGTCACTACAGATTTTGTAGCATTGTATATGGTCCCGAAGCTACCTCAGTCTACCAAGGTAAAATAGTGTATATGTGAGCATTTATATATATATATATATATATATATATATATATATATATACGTAAATGTATATGTGTATGTATGCATTATACATATATATATATACGCACTAACGCTACGCACGCACGCATCATCAACACATATTACATATATATATATATATATATACGCAATGTATACATCATATATACGTGTGTTCTGTGTGCGCGCATATATGCATATTATTATTATATATCATAATAATAATATAACATATATATATATATATTATTACATCTATTACATATATTACATATATATATATATTATATATATATATATATATTATGCACGCATCCAAATATATATATATATATAATATATATATTATATATACATACATATATATATATATATACACATACATACATACATATTATTATATATTATATGTAATGCATGCGCACGCACGTGGCATATGAACGTATGTATGTATGTCTGTCTGTGTGTCTGTATGGATGATGCATATATGTACACACGTATTGCGTACATACATACATACATCAGGGCAAACCCATATCTGGTACATACATGTCCGCCCACGTTTGTATTACAAGCATATAACAACATTATATTATATATGTGTATACATATTATATATATATATATATATATATTATTATTACTACATTACATTTATATATATATACATATGCTAACAACTATATAATATATGTTCAACATATCAACAACACATCAACCCAACATAACATATATAACATAAACATATATATATATACATATATATACATATATATCCAGATATAATCGATATATATAATCAACATATTTTGCATGCGCATACGCATTGCACGTTATTATTTTGTAATTTATATATACATATGTATGCATATACATATATACATGTATGCGTGTGTGTGTGCATATTATATATATTATAATATAAACATAAACATACATTATTATATATAGATACATACAGATATATACAGAGATACATTGATACATGCACTGTATATAATATATTATACATATACATATAACATACATACATATATATGTCAGTGCGCGCGCATGTGCAAAAGCGTCTGTATACATTTATACACACACGTATAACCGTATTGATTATATATACATATATATATATATATGCATGTATGCATATTTAGTATATTGATAATGACACACATGTATCATCATCAATATCATCATTATACATATATATATATATACATATACATATGTGTGTGTGTGTGTCTGTATATTATATATATATATATATATATCATCTCTGCACATCCGTATGTCTGTTTATATGTATCTGTATTTAATTTATATACATAAATTCATATATATATATATATATCTGTATTTAATTATATACATAAATTATATATATATATATATATATATATTAATACATGTGTATATTCACATATGTATACCTCACACACTCACACGCTATCACGCACACCACACCACATACTTATATATGTATATATATGTGTGTGTATGTATGAATATATATATATATCTTCTTTCATCATCATCTCTACCCACCCACCACCCCTATATATGTATATATATATATTTTACATATATATATATATATATATATATATATAGATATACGTACAATACACACACACCTATATATATATATATTTATGTTAATAAATACGTACATATATATGTACATCATATGTACATATTTATACATACATACATATATATATATATACGTTTAAATTTCATATGCACAGAGTTGTATGTTTTTCGTTGTTTGTACGATCTTGTGAAGGTATGCGATCTTCAGGTCTTGAGGTTTTTCCATCACGGTCAGCTGGGTTTCTTTGCGTTCATTTGTATGTATTTATATTTCGTCTTGATCAAGCGGCGCGCCTAGTTGCGCGTGTATGCATGCGTGTGAGTGATGCTATCAAAGTTGATTAATTCTACTCTGTGATTGTCAAGGCACGTACTGCCAGGTAGTAGATACCCACTGTTCGGCGTGTATACGTGCTTGGTTGTTGGGAGGAAGAGGTTTGGGGGTGTTGAGGCCTTGTCCTTCACTACCACAACATCTTAGACAGATTTAATTGCAAGAACCGAACGGCACAACCACTGGACGAGAGTGACTTGCCATCCCTCTATTCATAAAACGATGTTATTCGCACTATCGATTCCACACCAACTATATATTTCGTCAGCTCGCGTACCGTCTCATATGAAGTTGAAGCTTTTTCGTTTCCGAATGGAGAAATGTTGTTTTCAATTCTGTATCAGGCAAGTGTACCGTCAATGCAGCACGCTTGCTTACATCCACATCACGCATAACTATCAGTTCATATTGGAGCGACACCCGCTTATGCAAAACAACTGGAATCACACAGCATGAGTATTTCATAAACAAACGTAGTGCACTATACTTGCCACTTCTTGCCTTCAGGTACATAGCTAACCATGTACTCATCAACACTGACCAGGTGCATCACTACGTGTCTACCACGCTGTTCTTCCTCGTGGCTATATATGATCTAAACCACGCCGATATTGTGCACATGATCAATATCTACGCCTTCTTCAGCACTTTGGTATGGTATGTGTTATGATCAGGTAGTGTGTGCTTTGCTTCTATTGCGTTGTACATAGCCGTGTATATGTTGTGTTTACACGAGGTCTAGCCGTGTTGATATGGTAAGTTGTATTTATCGTGCTCGGCGCTTTGATACGATATGACGCTGTTTTACATATCACAATTTTTGGTTAACATTTGTGCACAAGGGGGTTGGTATGAATTACTCCCCGAGCATTTAACGATTGGATGCGGGTTGTGCACTTAGCTTTATATCGATGGGCCACTGCTGTACTATTTGGAAAGCCACCATGACGCTAAATACTTGCTAGCAGCATTTGACCGAATATCTGCGTGTTGCAGTTGTTATGAGCGACTGACGTATGGAACTCTCAAAACATGTTACCTAAAATGTTTGAGAAATTTGCTCGCCTACACTTTGGGGCTTTGCAGAACCATGGTTTTATAACTGTGTGAGCAAAACGTCACACAAGAATAGAATGCCTACAGTGGAACACGGATGAACACATCGGATGATAGGACCACGCTAGGATGTCAATTGTTGCGTGCATGTTTGTTCCGTGCGTATAGCGTGGCGTGAGTGAGATTCTGCTAGTGTTTGACAGCTGCAATCCTTCTGCTCGTCTGCATTTGGCTTTGTTCGTCTTTCGGTTCACGCACATCAGTAAGCGTCATTTCGATATTTCAAATATAGGACTCATCACACGTGCCCAATTAGCAATTGTATTCTCACTAATAACCCCCCACCTATTTTAAGGCGTTCACAACCAATCTGTTCTTGGCCTTGAGGGTGATGTATGCAAAGACGCACCCCACTGTGATGCGCGGATTAGCCATGTGGTCGTTCGTGGTCTACCTGGCAGCCTGCACCGGAAACTGGATATTGCAGGTATTGTACTGAGTAAATGCCGTTTTGTAACATATTTTTCCGAATAAAGATGAAGGTGAATAATGATAAGATCTAGCGTTTTGATTGTATAGTTTGATCGAAATAGGTCAGGATAAACTAGCGCCGGTTCCCGCAAAACGAGCCTAGCATTTCCGCGATAAAAGTTTTGAAGTTGATTCTGGGCGATGTTCCTGTTGTCGCACGATTTGCTAACTCTCACAGGGATTCCCCATCTTGGCATAAATTCTTAATTTCCACATAAATCACATCGCGGCACACATGCACCTCTCTGCAAGCCTTTCGGCTCTGTATACCCAACACCCTCTCACTCTTTCATCAGGGTTGGTGGCTGTTGAGGCACGTAATAGATTTAAGGTTATCAATCCCGGCGCTATTTTACATACTCTTCTTGGCTTTGGTCATAAATGATGACATTGTGCTCCTCAGGTGAGTTAAGTGCGGATATCAATGTTCTAGTTCAACCTTTTACTTTTGTTGCTATATTTTTGTGTGGAGAATTACACACATATGTGCTCATTCAAATATACACGTGTATTGGGGAGAAAAATATCTACAATTTGTAACATGGGTGATATAACTATAAGAGTATACATATATGGGGGTCTATGCTAGTCGATAGCGGTATATGGTCTTTGACTGGCAGTGTACTACTATCCATAATCTAGTAGAGATGTAGCTAGTATCCCTATATGGAAGTATACACTGATGCACATAGTACCTTTTGCGTGATGAGGTATTAGGAGACTAATATCTTCTAATCTCAAGCTTACACCTGACGGCGGGTAGCTGATACGGTGACAGTTTTTGATCACACTTCCAGGACGTTCATATAGTGAACGCTACTATGTATTGTGTGATAGTATTTACACGTGAATGGTAGGCGATTTTTGTGACTCCATTAGGCATTTGCATTAGAAAAAAGGTCCGTCGCAGTTGAATGTAATGCTATTTTGGTGACAATTTTCTAGCTCAAGTTGAAAACGTGTAGAATAGCCTTGTTTCATATTTTAAAACTATTTTTTTTTCTGCAGGTGGCTATACCAGGCAGGATTCGAGACGCAAGATACTTCCGCCACCACCAAAAAGAAGCAATAAAACGAGGAAATGTTCAAAATATTTCAATTGTGCCTGGGACGTGTCCGTCAGCCTTGTTTTTTTTTTTCTTTAGATCATGAATGTACTTGATGTTTTACTTTGTAAGACCTACATTATCCTCGGCCGTGATTATCATATCATAGGGCCTATTCAACAAGGTATCCACGTATCGTTGCCCACCATGCGGGGTAATGGTAACGGAAGTGTCGTATATAGCAGGCAGCAGTAGGCAACAGGTCCTGCATAGTTTGACACGAGGTAGTATGATAATTGTCTGTCTATCAGCTTGAAGTGGTCCAAAGCTTTGACCTGCGTAAGGTTAAACTCGCTGCCTGAAACACTCTCAAGTTGTGAGGAATAGTGGCATAATACCTGCGTTGTCATCGTACGAGGCCAGTGTAAAGAATGCCTTCTGCGCTGAGTCGTGGAACGACACCTCAAGTATCCCGATGGGTAGTTGGTGAATACCGCAAAACGGTCCGTAAACTGGTTCAAGTTTGTACAGTGCGCCGGAATTTCACATGCTTGCTTGAGAGGCGGTCCAGCATCGATAATTTTGGACTACTTGACACATTACCATGGCGTAAGCGACTTAGCTGCGCGGGTATCATATTGATGTAACTATCCAGCATTGTTTGTTCCGCGTTGTTTGTGGAGCAAACGATGGTTCCAATTCTGAGAGCCTAGAAAGCCGGCTTTACACCCAAACACAACCAAATGATGAAATGCCAAACTGAAGTATGCATATCGTACTGAAGACGACCTACCTACTATATAATCGTTCCAAACAGCAAGAGTCGCATGCGTAAATAAAACAGATTAATATGAACTCACTAAGAAATGTAAAATTTGGCAAAGCGATAACATGCGAGGGATTTGTACTTCGCAATAGCTATGTGAAACAGAGACGACACTTTCAAGTTGTAGGATCTAATTACTTCTGATACATGAGGTGCTAAACTTTCTCTTCTGTATCTTGATGTAAAGGTGTGGCTTTGAAATCGCTCTTGTTGCTAATCAGGCTTGTAACATTCACATCTGTAAATATCGAATGTCCTGCATATGTGGCTGATTGCTTGAGATGTCGTTCGCCATAGAAATTTAGTTTCATAATCCTTATTCCACTGCATGACAACCTACGTGCACATGTATGTATAATGTCTGACCAAAATATTAATATAGGCTTCTAAAGGTACTCGACGGCAGCCAAAGATGACTGACAAGAGCTTTCAGGCCATAATACGCCCGTTCATTGGAGTGTGTGATACACAAGAGATTTTTTTGTTTGTAACTTTCGAACGTCGTGAGCAAAGCAGACATGACATTTCAAAACATCATATTGTTCAATTCACCTTGTCAACTGCTCAAAAGCGTGAAAAGAAAGAATGAGAAGTCGAGTATGCCACCGGGCAACTCACATCAACGACTTTCATTCTCAGTTCGATTATGATAGACTTTGTCAACCTAATCACTCTTTATTGAATATTAACATATATATACTATGCCTGCTTGAGAATCAAGATTGGCTTACTTACGGGCACCTGCATCTGCAACCGCTTCCTCAACATTACCTGACGCTGCTACTACTCCAGCATCAATGGCAGATTCAGTGCAGGTTTGTACATCATCTGTTCCACAGCATGCGGCAATGGGATCGACGAAGTCCGCCTGGAAATCCGCGGCTAGTCCTTCAGTGTTGTATCCCGCGTTGCAGGCGGCTGTGGCGGCGCAATCTGCCTCGTCGTAGCAGGCCTCAACATCTGTGGTAACAGAGGCGAGCAATGTTTCGATAGTAGCTACGTAGGAAGCGGCAGGGCTAATCTTTAACAGTGGCTTTAACTCTGTGAACTTTTCGTTAACCCCATCGACGAGCAATTTCTCGAGGCACTCCACGGTGTTGGCTCCCTCTTCGTAGCAACCATTGGTGACAGCGCCGGCCTTAATGGCATCGATGGCGGCTCCGTCACCGGTCGGGAGCTGACGACCATAGGCGTATGAGGCGATGGCGGCAACTACAACAGCTTGGAATTTCATTTTCGTTTATTTGATTGTACTGAATACTGGGTTTATGAGGCGGAAGTGTGAAGTAAAGAGGCTGTGTTGGTCTGCTTTTATACGCTTAAATATTTCACGTAGTCGCGTATAATATGAAGAGACCGTATTAAAGTTACCTGTCAATAAGTAAACAATAAATTCATAGAGCCGCGGAGTCTTAGTAAGTGTGCGCGTGTGTGTGAGGGGCGTAACCGCGCAAGCATAAAAAAGCTATACTTTTTTAATATATAAAAACAGAGCTGAAAGAAACAAAACAAATATTATTACCTAAATTATGATGAAGATTAATGTACATAAATATAGAGTTTATGTTTTTCTAGTATGGCATCACTACATCAGGCAGACCTGAGACCAATAAAGTATATTTAGTTATTTACATACAAGCAAGCGTCAACACAACCAATAAATATACACTTGTCTTTTGATTTGGTGGAAATATTTACGTCTGAGATTCTGTACATGGCAACAATACTCTCTTGTGTTCCGGACAAAAACTTGCAAGAAAAAGGGATGAATAAAAAAGAATAAGCATGTATGTATAATGTATGTATGTAGAGAAAGAATAAAGATCGGACTATGTAAAATCGAAAAGGTAAATATTGTCCGAAAAAGAAGTAAAGACTTGTATTCAAAATTATTTCATTCTGTAAATTTCATTGGACAGAATCAATTTATGCCATTTTATCTCTCGGCTCAGAGGATCTGAATCTTTAGACTTCCAAAGTCCCAAGTCCCAAGTTTCACCAACAGTCCAACACAAGGGTGAACGCCATTATTTACGCCAATATATTTTATTAGTTGAACATATGTACAGTCATATTTACACCCATGTGGGCCATTTTAAAAACCATCGAGCCATCACGATCTACAAGGAACTCTACTGATAATTACATGCTTTTAGTTCCCTACCGACGCTAGATTTTATTTTTTTATGTATGTATGTATAATTTAAAAATAGAGGCTATGGTAGGTATGACTATTTACTTGTAAGTTGTGGCAGTGAGTGTTCAATTTTTAAAAGGCTATTAGCATTGAGTATTGGCTATCATTTTGAGTATTATGTATTGAACTATACACAGTATTTAGAGGTGTTTTAGTGCTGTCCAATCATTCCAATGGATACTTTTACGAAAGGGGATGGCTGGAGCTTGGACTTTGGAGGCTGTCGCCCGTTATTTTATTTATATATATATATATCTACAAAACAACAATAAATAGCGCCGGAGCCGTCGTGCATTTTCACGAATTGGTTGTATATTTGGTATTTGTTTTAGAAGAAGAAACAATGTAAAAATATTTATATATGTAAATACAGTAAATATGTGCATACATACTGTGTGTAAATATTTAGTATTTTTTTAAATAAATATTTAGTGTTGTGAATCAACGATTGTTTTACTTTTACTATTATTATTTGTGTTTTTAGAAAAAAAACCTAAACAAAACAAGGGATATCATTTTTATGTTCTGTGTTCAGAAGGCTATGATTTTTTTTAAAAAAGGGCTTGAGCTTCTGCTTTGAACCTTCAGCCTTGTTTGTGGCTCTTGAGACTAGAGATTTTACGGTAAATCTATAAATAAAAAAGGTACATCTCATGAAGACGTTAAACTTGATATTTTTTTAAAAACACAAAACAGTCTTTGCTTCACTGTTAAATAGGGAACAATTGGGGTTTTTTATACTTTGTATGCTTTCGCCTTATATAGAAAAATACTCGACAAATTACGTTCTGATCAAAGGGGACTAATTTATATTATCACACAATATCACACAATGTTGAGTTGTTGGCGAACCCCCGCAGTCCCGCACCCGAACATGTATATGTATGTAGCTTCTTAGAAATTAAGTAAAACACACGAGCGGACAGAGAGAATCCGCTACTGTTCTATGCACATATTTACTACACTACGTGGTGCGCTATACGCCTCTCTACTATGTGAAATAAGCGTATAAAAGCGGATCAACACAGCAATTTTAGTTCACACTTCTCCTCATAAGCCCAGTATTCAGTACAATCAAATAAACGAAAATGAAATTCCAAGCTGTTGTAGTTGCCGCCATCGCCTCATACGCCTATGGTCGTCAGCTCCCGACCGGTGACGGAGCCGCCATCGATGCCATTAAGGCCGGCGCTGTCACCAATGGTTGCTACGAAGAGGGAGCCAACACCGTGGAGTGCCTCGAGAAATTGCTCGTCGATGGGGTTAACGAAAAGTTCACAGAGTTAAAGCCACTGTTAAAGATTAGCCCTGCCGCTTCCTACGTAGCTACTATCGAAACATTGCTCGCCTCTGTTACCACAGATGTTGAGGCCTGCTACGACGAGGCAGATTGCGCCGCCACAGCCGCCTGCAACGCGGGATACAACACTGAAGGACTAGCCGCGGATTTCCAGGCGGACTTCGTCGATCCCATTGCCGCATGCTGTGGAACAGATGATGTACAAACCTGCACTGAATCTGCCATTGATGCTGGAGTAGTAGCAGCGTCAGGTAATGTTGAGGAAGCGGTTGCAGATGCAGGTGCCCGTAAGTAAGCCAATCTTGATTCTCAAGCAGGCATAGTATATATATGTTAATATTCAATAAAGAGTGATTAGGTTGACAAAGTCTATCATAATCGAACTGAGAATGAAGGTCGTTCCTGTGAGTTGCTCGACATACTCGACTTCTCATTTTTGCATTTCACGCTTTTAATATATATATATATATGTATGTATATATGTATATATAAAATATATATGTATATATAAATATTATGTATATATAAATATATGTATATATATATATATATATATATAAAATATATATATATAATATATATATATATACATATACATACATATATATATACATATACAAAAATAATATATATATATATATATATATATACATATATAATATATATACATATAATATAATAATATATGACATTGATGATGATGATGTGATTGAGTAATGTGCGTAATGTGTGTATGTAATATATGTATATTATGTATTATATACCATATTATTAATAAATATATAATAATAATATGTATACATATTAGTTATTATTGCTATACCAATATTATGTATGTACATGTTATTAATAATAACGCATGTATGTACAATATTAATAATTATTATATATATATATATATAATATATATGTAGCACATAGGTTAATAATAATATGTACTACATGTAACATCAATGTAAAACCATGTACAGAACATAGCCAATAATAATAATATACAATGTATTATGTATTATTGTATGGCCATAATATATAATAATAATATAACATATATTAATATAATAATATGCAATCTGTATAATGCATGGCTATTACACCAATAATACATATATGTATATTACATTAATATTAATGCAATATGCTAATAATAATAATATATAACCAATAATATATTATGTATAATATGTATAATATTATTAATAATAATATTATACATATATGTATATTATTAATACATATGTGTATAGTATATATGCATTATAATATTATATATAATATAATTACATTAATACATAATACATATTATTATAATATATATATGTATATATATACATATATATAATATACATGCATATATATTATGCATATATATAATAATATATATATAATATGTAATATATATATATATATAGCAATGGCATGTGTAACCAATATATAACACATGTATATATAATAATAACAATAATAATATAATAATAATAATATATATATATATATATATATATATATATATGCATATATGTAATAAAATATGCATATTGTATACATATATATATATATATATATAGCCATTATAATATATAGCATATATATATATATATATATATATATATATATATATATATATATATAGTCTTCTTAATGAAATAATGCAAACATTGTAATACACCCGTGTGACATATCAATGTATGCAAAACCCGATGCGTTGGTGGTCAATCGCCGTCAGCACCTGGATATTATCTTACTATTGCATTTATATATGGTAAATAGCCTACACATGTGTAGCGTATTTTGCCCTTACGGATGCACTGTCACAACTTGACATAAAAAGCGAACAGGGCGATAGGTATTCCGAAAGACATACTAGAACTCCCCTCAAACAGAGTCTGTGCTTCGTTCACACCAAGCACACATATTCAGTATGCACGTAGATTGAGCGTCGTCTACGCCGATATACACAGCATGTACGTATAGAAAAGAAGCTTAGACTCAGGGAATATGCACAATACTGCACGGCCCACGCCAACAACTGTTTAGGTCCTCAGTTCTATAGATTCATTGTAAAAGTAACCTTTCCTGAACTCCAGATTCAACATTTTACGAACACACTCAAGATGTAAAGCGATAAGAAAAACACATGATGGCCCGCCCATTTTTTAGTGAAAATTACAGTTCCATACATACACCAGTTATTTAGAAAATATATGAGGGCTATAAGTTGTATACATTATATATAATACCGATTCATTTGAACTCTACTAAAATATCCTGAGCACAATGAAGGCGTTCAAGGAAGGGGGTACCTTCACACTAGACGATGGTAGGCAGGGACAGGTATATGTCGGTCTCGAAGGTGGGCCTATGAACACTTATTTCAAGGATGCCAATGATCATCTACCCATGGCTTACGGTGTGTGTTGATATTGCGTATATAATTCTATAGACAATGCGATTTATCAGCGTATCCTTGTAATTTGTACTATAACCAACAATTATCTGTAAATTGGTCAAAATATTTTGGATCGACTGGCCATGCTTTCTCCTAATTATATGTATAATGGTAGTACTTTATGTTAGTACTCCCGACAAATGGCAGAACACTCGCACACACACATATATATGTATATATATATATATATATATATATATATATATATATATATATATATATATATATATGCTGGCATCATGGCATGCCTCTATATACATATACGTTTGTTAACAGACATGATGGTCTTCACTGTAAGGGAGCAGCTGTCAATCTAGATTCATGGTCTTCTCACTACCACATGAATATACGTTAACGCTACCGTCAACATTGTGGTTTCTCAGTGTCGATCTGCATAAAGTCATCGACACTGTATACTGCACGCTATACCCATGTTTAGGGATGGATCACAATTAGCATCTTTCATACTCAAATATCATATGTCGAGTATGTTGGTGCGTTTTTGTGGACTTATCGAGGACACAATCCTCACAAAGTGTGTGCCGTGCTTTGATGATCCATAGTATCATCGATACCAGACATGTAAATACAATAAATTGTCATACAAGCATGTCTGTAGATGGATTATTTCTAATTCGGTTTAGTCGATACTGTATTGGGTTGCTTCATCAGCATGCAACAGTTTCTACTGTAGTCGTGTGCGTCAGAATAATGGGCTGATCGATTGATATCCTGCATACTTCCACCACAGAATTTGTGCCAATGATTTTGAGAACGGCTGGTATAGATGCTTCACCTTTTGTCGTATTTAGAATACGAAGCAAATACCAAGCCACCAGTTTCGAAGTTTAAGCGCTTTATTTAGATGCTCACACGTTACCCTTGTTTCATCACCTACAGCTATAGTTAAAGGCTTCGCATCACCTGAGGAGGTGAAGAAAATAGGCGAGTGGTTCCGGGGAATGGCCCATCCCGATATCAAGAAAACCGAGTTCAATGGAGACGACGTAGAGGATGGCGCAGATACCTCTGGTCAACCAGAAGTATTTCAGCTTTACGCCAATCCAAGTCCATTCAGAACGCATTTTCCTGCTATTTTCGAACGGTTTTTGGCGGCTAAAGATGCTTTTGGTCTAGCTATTGGTGTCAAGCAAGCAGAGCTCGATAATGTGAATTTCCCTCAGGTATATCAGATGAGACATTCCAAAGAAGTGTCCGAGAATATTTATTTTGGTTCTGTCACAATTGAATAAGATCGCATGCATTACCTTTTGCTATATGCATATATTTAAACAAATACACTTTTTTGGGAATTTATATGTGTACACATATATGCAGACCCTTTACACCATTTCCTTTAAAATATGTGCAATCGCCAAATTAACTGATGCGTTGTTTTGTATACAGGATATCCGACACGTTACATATCAGCAGACAGACGCGTGCTGTTGGCACAGAGACGATCCAACGAATCACTTCAATACGATTATAATGTGTGCACAACCAAACATTGACTTTGAAGGTGGCCAATTACAGTTCTATCCGATCGATGATCCCACGAACGTGGAAATCCAACTGGGTGATGCAGTCATTTACAGGTATGTTGAAGAAGATAAATTTGCGTATATATAAAATCAAGCACATCTTTAGGCACAGCACATGTAAATAGCAACGCGAACATTTTCAAAATTTTGTCGAAGCAGACAGTTATTAAGGATAGGGGCGATTCAGTGTATTGTGTATCTATGCCTGTCTATATTCATTGCGTGTATCAATATACATCTGTATATCAATAAACATTTCTTGTTTGTGTAACATGTGTAGTCGATGTCCGTTCACCATCGATTGCTCCGATATTCCACATCATATTTTACGTCGACGTGATTATTAATTTATTTTCTGTCCGATGTAAACGGACTGTATAACATAACCATCATTGTGTGCATATATAGTACGTAGCAGTAAAGTACATAGTAGTGTAGTGCAATTTCTATTTGTCGTTAAAAACCCAGAGTATGTAATTAGACAGGTAGATTTGTGAGTATTTTATAGCGGTGAAGCCGTGCGCGTGACCACACTTCATCATTGAATGCGTCTGGGTGCAGATTCGATCGATATTGTCATGTCATCTTAATCATTTCTGATCGCTGTAGAGTATATCGGGATTTACAACCAAGTATAATCAGATACAGCTCCATGCGAAGTAACGTGATATGTCTGCAGAATCTCTCCACGCAGTAGCTATTGGTAGCTACCTCCAAAGTTACCAGCCATCATCCATTGAATGAGACGTAAACACTGTAGCAAACTCTAACGCTATTCCTTGCCAAATACCTTTACATCTACGTTGAGAAGTAACTGGATCACGTCGCGAATTATCCTATCAGGTGGCCCACTTATTGTAACGTCTTCATCTACATGCATTACACACACAGCACGCCAAAGGTGGACCATCGCGTAACGGAAGTCACCAAGGGAGTATAA
>LUCW03000531.1:0-2500 GCA_001586965.3 Sphaeroforma sirkka
TAGTGAAAAGTCATACGAGTAAGAGCGATTGGATCCTACACAGAGATATCAAGACACAAACACCCCGACGAAGACGGTCACAACTCACAAAAAAAAAACATCTACACACACACACACACACACATATATATATATATATATATATATATATATATATATATATATATATATATATGTGTGTGTGAGTGTGTGTATGAGTAAGTGAGTGTGTGTGCGTGGGTGAGTGAGTGAGTGAGTTTGTGTGGGTGATTTAAGTGAGTTTGTGTGAGTGACTCTGTAGTCTTGTGTGTGGGTGTGCAAAGAATGAAAGCTGAAGTCTGAAGAGTATTTTTATAAATTTTGATGAGCAATTTTTTGGTTTGTTTTTACTAATTTTGATATTTTTACTAAAAACCAAAAAAAAACGAGCCTATGATATTTATCAAAATAAACAGATACTATATTACCGAATATGGACACTTGAGTTTACGCGCCAAAGCTACGTTTTCCAATTTGAATAGCTTTTATTTGTTTATTTATTTTACTTTTTTAAATACAGATTCCACTTGCCCCATAGCCGCGCTATGACTGACTGACTCGATCAGAAGAAAACGTATTCGTACATATTCTATTTTTCTATTTTTAAAGCGGCCTGAAAGCCATCGGCTTTAATTCAGATTGGTCAAATAAATGGGTTTCTAAATAATTTTTGAACAATATTTAGTTATTTAGTTGCACAGATGACGCAGGTAGATTAAGTCTCGGAAAGAACAATCAGTTCGGGATATACTTTTTCGTTGTTCTCAATATTCCAAAATGTTATTAAAAAACAGGACGTAAAATTAGGAGCAGGGCTTCAGAATTGTACCCAAAACGGAAAGTCAATTGAAACTTCATGACATGGATGATGATATTCCAGTTTGCACACGTATCCGTAATCGTATGTGTGTGTTTCGTTAACTTCTTTTTGTTTTTTTTTAAAACATCACTACATATTAAGAGAACTCAGAGAACTCTGTATAAGTAACTAATCATAATCGTAGCAACTACACTTATACTAGACTGTACCGTCTTTTATCGTCGCCATGTCACAAGAGCAAAAGGCTGAACAGTTCATTGCTCAGGCTGAGAAGACCCTTCAGAAAAGTGGCCTCATGTCAATGTTCTCTGGAGGCAACAAGAAGGATGATGCCGCAGAACTATATACCAAGGCCGGAAATGCATATAAAATGGCAAAGAAATGTAAGGTCATATACTCGCATATTGTGCTTCTCGTATTATTTGCGCTCTAGTTTATATATATATATGCCCAAATGTTAGATTGTGACTTTGCGTGTTGGATACTGTTGTTATTAGGCGGTCTGATTTGATTTAAATACATATCAGGCATTCATATCCTTTGTGTTGTAAACATATACACATGTACACATACAATTAGGAATATAATTTAGTGTACCAGTAGGTGCACTATCCAGTCTAGATTCAACGAAAGTACAATTTACACTATATATATCGTTTTATATGTACTTATGTATATACACATCTGACACATATCCATACATACATACACACACGCGTATATACATACACTCATACAACACATACACAGGGGACGCGCATATATAGATGTATATATATATATATATATATATATATACATATATATATATATATGGATATATATAAACAGATATATATATATATACATACACATAATAACATATGATATATGTTATATATATATTATATATATGTTATGTGCATATGCACATTGATACATAATGTTATAATAATACATAATATATATAATATACATATAATAATAACATATGCATGCAATATGCATGTCATCATTTACATATGGATATGATTATTTCATATTTACTATACACACGCACGCATATGCCAATAATACATATACATATGCATACGGTATATAAAGGAAATGCGTTAATATACACATAATATCAAATATATGCATGCGTTATGCATACGTACATGTCATTATTGTACACACATCATGTATAATAGCCACATTAGTTCAATATCATACATTTATTATTATAATAATATACATAATATATAATACATAATAATATATATTATTATTATTGTATATATCAATATTAATCATAATATAATAATATTAATATTATATATATATATAATAGCTACATGCATTATATATACATATATGTAATACACATATATGTTTATTGTATGTATGTATAATAATAATATCTATGTATACAATAATAATATTATATATATATATATATACATATTACATACATATAATGCATGGTGTATTACAATAAATACATGTACATATATGTATGTGCATGTGTATTACATGTGCGTATGTCATATATATTACCATGTATATGTGCACATATATAATATATATATTATATACATATTATGTGCATATGTATGTATGTAATGCATATATGCATATATATATATATATATATGTGTATGCATGTGTGTGTGTGTATGTATGTATATATATTTTTTTATT
>LUCW03000531.1:5000-70000 GCA_001586965.3 Sphaeroforma sirkka
GTGATCTGATTGGTCCTCGTTCCAGGGCGAAGACGTAACCAAGTATGTTGTGCTATTGGTTTACATGGATATACGTGTTTGATTGGTCTGTCACATATTTCTGTGATCTGATTGGTGCAGGTACCAGGTCGAAGACTCAACCAGGTATGTTGTGCTATTGGTTTACACGGAAATACGTGCTTGATTTGCCTGTCATATACCTCTGTGATATTTCTGGGCCTCGTTCCAGTACGAGGACTCAAATAGGCTTGTTATGCTATTGTTATACATGTGTACGAGTTTTTAATTGGTGTGTAGCATATCTCTGTCATCTGATTGGTCCTCGTTCTAGAGCTAAGATATCACTAGGTACGTGATGCTGGGGGTATACAAACATAGACGTGTCGAGGAGGAAGCGTGAGCATATAGTCTAGGAGTATACACATCTATACTATCAAGAATTTAAGGTTGTTATATTCACTGATATTATGTTATTCATATGTCTAAATAGTCTCAAATTATGAGGTCGAAGGCATGGCTCCCTGTAACAAATTGGCTATATATATATATCCACTTCTGTCGAACACGCCACCCTCATGGTGTCTGCACGCATTCCCTCGGTTCCCTACCGCTTTCTATCATACATAAATGTGTATCATCTTTAATGCCCTAGCACTTTCTTAAACCACACCCCATATCTTAGAGTGCTAGGGTATCCTTTCTAAACCACACCCCATTGCTTAGATTGCTAGGGTAACCTTTTTAAATCATACCCCATTGCTTAAAGTGCTAGGGTAACCTTTTTAAACCACACCCCAATGCGTAGAGTGCTAGGGTAGCCCCTTAAACCACACCCCAATGCGTAGAGTGCTAGGGTAACCCCTTAAACCACACCCCATTGCTTAGAGTGCTAGGGTAGCCTTCTTAAACCACACACATTGCTTAAAAAGCTAGAAAACCTTTTCAAACCATACTCCATTGCTTAGAGTGCTAGGGTAACCTTTCAAACCACACCCCATTTCTTAGAGTGCTTGGGTAGCCTCCTTAAAGCACACCCCAATTTTTAGTCTAGGGTAACCTCCTTAAAACACACCCCATTTCTTAGTCTAGGGTAACCTCCTTAAACCACACCCCATTGCTTAGAGTACTAGGGTAACCTTTTAAACCATACAGTATTGCTTAGAGTGCTGGGGTAGCCTTTTTAAATCATACCCCATTGCTTAAAATGCTAGGGTAACCTTTTTAAACCATACCCCATTGCTTAGAGTGCTAGGGTAACCTTTTTAAATCAAACTCCATTGCTTAGAGTGCTAGGGTAACTTTTTTAAACCACACCCCATTTCTTATTGCTAGGGTAGCCTCCTTAAACCACACCCCATTTTTTAGTATAGGGTAACCTCCTTAAGCCACACCCCATTTCTTAGTCTACGGTAACCTCCTTAAACCACACCCCATTGCTTAGAGTACTAGGGGTAACTTTAAACCATACCCTATTGCTTGGAGTGCTTGGGTAGCCTCCTTAAACCACACCCCATTTCTTAGTCTAGGGTAACCTCCTTAAACCACACCCCATTGCTTAGAGTGCTAGGGTAACCTTTTTAAACCATACTCCATTGCTTAGAGTTCTAGGGTGACCTATCAACCTTTCAAACCACACCCCAATGCTTAGAGTGCTAGGGGTAACTTTTTTTTAAACCACACCCCATTTCTTATTGCTAGGGTAGCCTCCTTAAACCACACCCCATTGCTTAGAGTACTAGAGTAACCTTTTGAACCATACAGTATTGCTTAGAGTACTAGGGTAACCTTTCAAACCACACCCCAATGCTTAGAGTGCTAGGGTAACTTTTTCAAACCACACCCCATTTCTTATTGCTAGGGTAGCCTCCTTAAACCACACCCCATTACTTAGAGTACTAGGGTAACTTTTTAAACCACACCCCATTACTTAGAGTACTAGGGTAACCTTTTAAACCATACCCTATTGCTTGGAGTGCTTGGGTAGCCTCCTTAAACCACACCCCATTTCTTAGTCTAGGGTAACCTCCTTAAACCACACCCCATTGCTTAGAGTGCTAGGGGTAACCTTTTTAAACCATACTCCATTGCTTAGAGTTCTAGGGTGACCTTTCAACCTTTTAAACCATACCCTATTGCTTGGAGTGCTTGGGTAGCCTCCTTAAACCACACCCCATTTCTTAGTCTAGGGTAACCTCCTTAAACCACACCCCATTGCTTAGAGTGCTAGGGTAACCTTTTTAAACCATACTCCATTGCTTAGAGTGCTAGGGTAACCTTTCAAACCACACCCCAATGCTTAGAGTGCTAGGGGTAACTTTTTTCAAACCACACCCCATTTCTTATTGCTAGGTAGCCTCCTTAAACCACACCCCATTACTTAGAGTACTAGGGTAACTTTTTTAAAACCATACAGTATTGATTAGAGTGCTGGGGTAACCTTTTTAAATCATACCCCATTGCTTAAAGTGCTAGGGTAACCTTTTTAAACCACACCCCAATGCTTTGAGTGCTAGGGTAACTTTTTTAAACCACACCCCATTTCTTATTGCTAGGGTAGCCTCCTTAAACCACACCCCATTGCTTAGAGTACTAGGGTAACCTTTTAAACCATACCCTATTGCTTAGAGTGCTGGGGTAACCTTTTTAAATCATACCCCATTGCTTAAAGTGCTAGAGTAACCTTTTTAAACCACACCCCAATGCTTAGAGTGCTAGGGTAACTTTTTAAACCACACCCCATTGCTTAGAGTGCTAGGGTAACCTCCTTAAACCACACCCCATTTCTTAGTCTAGGGTAACCTCCTTAAACCACACCCCATTGCTTAGAGTACTAGGGTAACCTTTTAAACCATACAGTATTGCTTAGAGTGCTGGGGCAACCTTTTTAAATCATACCCCATCGCTTAGAGTGCTAGGGTTACCTTTTCAAACCACACCCCATTTCTTAGAGTGCTTGGGTGACCTTTTTAAATCATACCCCATTGCTTAAAGTGCTAGGGTATCCTTTTTGAACCACACCCCAATGCTTAGAGTGCTAGGGTAACCTTTTTAAACCATACCCCATTGCTTAAGAGTGCTAGGGTAACCTTTTTAAATCAAACTCCATTGCATAGTGCTAGGGGTAACTTTTTTTAATCCACACCCAATTTCTTATTGCTAGGGTAGCCTCCTTAAACCACACCCCATTGCTTAGAGTACTAGGGTAACCTTTTAAACCATACCCTATTGCTTGGAGTGCTAGGGTAGCCTTCTTAACCCACACACATAGCTTAAAAAGCTAGGGTAACTTTTCAAACCATACTCCATTGCTTAGAGTGCTAGGGTAACCTATCAAACCACAACAAATTTCTTAGAGTGCTTGGATAGCCTCCTTAAAGCACACACCAATTTTTTTAGTCTAGGGTAACTTTTTTTTAAACCACACCCCATTTCTTATTGCTAGGGTAACCTTTTAAACCATACCCTATTGCTTAGAGTGCTAGGGTAACCTTTTCAAACCACACCCCATTGCTTAGAGTGCTAGGGTAACCTTTTTGAACCATACCCCATGGCTTAGAGTGCTAGGGTTACCTTATTAAACCACACCCCATTTCTTAGTGCTTGGGTAACTTTTTTAAACCACACCCCATTTCTTATTGCTAGGGTAACCTTTTAAACCATACCCTATTGCTTAGAGTGCTAGGGTAACCTTTTCAAATCAAACCCCATTGCTTAGAGTGCTAGGGTAGCCTCCTTAAACCACACCCCATTTTTTAGTCTAGGGTAACCTCCTTTAACCACGCCCCATTTCTTAGTCTAGGGTAACATCCTTAAACCACACCCCATTGCTTAGAGTACTAGGGTAACCTTTTAAACCATACCTTATTGCTTAGAGTGCCGGGGTAACCTTTTTAAATCACACCCCATTTCTTAGTGCTTGTGTAGCCTCTTTGAACCACACCCCATTTCTTAGTATAGGGTAACCTCCTTAAACCACACCCCATTTCTTAGTCTAGGGTAACCTCCCTAAACCACACCCCATTGCTTAGTCAAGGGTAACCTCCTTAAACCAAACCGCATTGCTTAGAGTGCTAGGGTAACCTTTTTAAACCATACCCCATTGCTTAGAGTGCTAGGGTAACCTTTTTATATCAAACCCCATTGCTTAGAGTGCTAGGGTAACCTTTTTAAACCACGCCCCAATGCTTAGAGTGCTAGGGTAAACTTTTTAAACCATACCCCATTGCTTAAGAGTGCTAGGGTAACCTATTTAAATCAAACTCCATTGCTTAGAGTGCTAAGGTAACTTTTTTAATCCACACCCCATTTCTTATCGCTAGGGTAGCCTCCTCAAACCACACCCCATTGCTTAAAGTACTAGGGTAACCTTTTTAATCCATACTCCATTGCTTAGAGTGCTAGGGTAACCTTTCAAACCACACCCCAATGCTTAATCCCATTGCTTAGAGTGCTAGGGTAACCTTTTAATATCATACCCCATTGCTTAAAGTGCTAGGGTAACCTTTTAAACCACACGCCCCAATGCTTAGAGTGTTAGGGTAGCCTTTTTAAACCATACCCCATTGCTTAAGAGTGCTAGGGTAACCTATTTAAATCAAACTCCATTGCTTAGAGTGCTAAGGTAACTTTTTTTTAAACCACACCCCATTTCTTATCGCTAGGGTAGCCTCCTTAAACCACAACCCATTTTTTAGTATAGGGTAGCCTCCTTAAACCACACCCCATTTCTTAGTCTAGGTTAACCTCCTTAAACCACACCCATTGCTTAGAGTACTAGGGTAACCTTTTAAACCATACCCTATTGATTAGAGTGCTGGGGTAACCTTTTTAAATCACACCCCATTTCTTAGTGCTTGTGTAACCTCCTTAAACCACACCCCATTGCTTAGAGTGATAGGGTAACCTTTTTATATCAAACCCCATTGCTTAGAGTACTAGTGTAACCTTATTAAACCATACCCCATTGCTTAGAGTGCTAGGGTAACCTTTTTAAATCAAACTCCATTGCTTAGAGTGCTAGGGTAACTTTTTTAAACCACACCCCATTTCTTATTGCTAGGGTAGCCTCCTTAAACCACACCCCATTGCTTAGAGTACTAGGGTAACCTTTTTAAACCATATCCCATTGCTTAGAGTGCCGGGGGTAACCTTTTTTAAATAACACCCCATTTCTTAGTGCTTGTGTAGCATCTTTGAACCACACCCCATTGCTTAGAGTACTAGGGTAACCTTTTAAACCATACTCCATTGCTTAGAGTGCTAGGGTAACCCTTTAAACCACACCCCATTGCTTAGAGTGCTAGGGTAACCTTTTAAACCATACCCTATTGCTTGGAGTGCTAGGGTAACATCCCTTAAACCACACACATTGCTTAAAAATCTAGGGTAACCTTTCAAGCCATACTCCATTGCTTAGAGTGCTAGGGTAACCTTTTTAAATCAAACTCCATGGCTTAGAGTGCTAGGGTAACCTTTATAAATCAAACTCCATTGCTTAGAGTGCTAGGGTAACTTTTTTAAACCACACCCCATTTCTTATTGCTAGGGTAGCCTCCTTAAACCACACCCCATTGCTTAGAGTACTAGGGGTAACCTTTCAAACCATACTCCATTGCTTAGAGTGCTA
Organism: Sphaeroforma sirkka; assembly: GCA_001586965.3. Classification (NCBI taxonomy): domain Eukaryota; class Ichthyosporea; order Ichthyophonida; genus Sphaeroforma; species Sphaeroforma sirkka. Next base: position 10,627 of record LUCW03000531.1, read on the forward strand.
GGGGTAACCCCTTAAACCACACCCCATTGCTTAGAGTGCTAGGGTAGCCTTCTTAAACACACACTCATTGCTTAAAAAAAGCTAGAAAAAACTTTTCAAACCATACTCCATTGCTTAGAGTGCTAGGGTAACCTTTCAAACTACACCCCATTTCTTAGAGTGCTTGGGTAGCCTCCTTAAAGCACACCCCAATTTTTAGTCTAGGGTAACCTCCTTAAACCACACCCCATTTCTTAGTCTAGGGTAGCCTCCTTAAACCACACCCCATTTCTTAGTCTAGGTTAACCTCCTTAAACCACACCCATTGCTTAGAGTACTAGGGTAACCTTTAAACCATACCCTATTGCTTAGAGTGCTGGGGTAACTTTTTAAATCACACCCCATTTCTTAGTGCTTGTGTAGCCTCTTTGAACCACACCCCATTTCTTAGTCTAGGGTAACCTCCTTAAGCCACACCCCCATTTTAGTCTAGGGTTACCTACCTAAACCACACCCCATTGCTTAGTCTAGGGTAACCTCCTTAAACCACACCCCATTGCTTAGAGTGATAGGGTAACTTTTTTTATATCAAACCCCATTGCTTAGAGTACTAGTGTAACCTTTTTAAACCATACCCCATTGCTTAGAGTGCTAGGGTAACCTTTTTTAAATCAAACTCCATTGCTTAGAGTGCTAGGGTAACTTTTTTTAAACCACACCCCATTTCTTATTGCTGGGGTAGCCTCCTTAAACCACACCCCATTGCTTAGAGTACTAGGGTAACCTTTTAAACCATATCCCATTGCTTAGAGTGCCGGGGTAACCTTTTTAAATAACACCCCATTTCTTAGTGCTTGTGTAGCATCTTTGAACCACACCCCATTGCTTAGAGTACTAGGGGTAAACCTTTTAAACCATACTCCATTGCTTAGAGTGCTAGGGTAACCCCTTAAACCACACCCCATTGCTTAGAGTGCTAGGGTAACCTTTTAAACCATACCCTATTGCTTGAGTGCTAGGGTAACATCCTTTAAACCACACACATTGCTTAAAAAAGCTAGGGTAACCTTTCAAGCCATACTCCATTGCTTAGAGTGCTAGGGTAACCTTTTTTAAATCAAACTCCATGGCTTAGAGTGCTAGGGGTAACCTTTATAAATCAAACTCCATTGCTTAGAGTGCTACTGGGGTAACTTTTTTTAAACCACACCCCATTTCTTATTGCTAGGGTAGCCTCCTTAAACCCACACCCCATTGCTTAGAGTACTAGGGGTAACCTTTCAAACCATACTCCATTGCTTAGAGTGCTAGGGTAACCCCTTAAACCACACCCCATTGCTTAGAGTGCTAGGGTAGCCTTCTTAAACCACACACATTGCTTAAAAGCTAGAAAAAACTTTTCAAACCATACTCCATTGCTTAGAGTGCTAGGGTAACCTTTCAAACCACACCCCATTTCTTAGAGTGCTTGGGTAGCCTCTTAAAAGCACACCCCAATTTTTTAGTCTAGGGGTAACCTCCTTAAACCACACCCCATTTCTTAGTCTAGGGTAACCTCCTTAAACCACACCCCATTGCTTAGAGTACTAGGGTAACCTTTAAACCATACAGTATTGGTTAGAGTGCTGGGGTAGCCTTTTTTAAATCATACCCCATTGCTTAAAATGCTAGGGTAACCTTTTAAACCACTGCTTAGAGTGCTAGGGGTAACCTTTTTTAAACCATACCCCATTGCTTAGAGTGCTAGGGTAACCTTTTTTGAATCAAACTCCATTGCTTAGAGTGCTAGGGTAACTTTTTTTAAACCACACCCCATTTCTTATTGCTAGGGTAGCCTCCTTTAACCACACCCCATTTTTTAGTATAGGGTAACCTCCTTAAACCACACCCCATTTCTTAGTCTACGGTAACCTCCTTAAAACACACTCCATTGCTTAGAGTACTAGGGTAACCTTTTAAACCATAACCTATTGCTTGGAGTGCTTGGGTAGCCTCCTTAAACCACACCCCATTTCTTAGTCTAGGGTAACCTCCTTAAACCACACCCCATTGCTTAGAGTGCTAGGGGTAACCTTTTTAAACCATACTCCATTGCTTAGAGTTCTAGGGTGACCTTTCAACCTTTCAAACCACACCCCAATGCTTAGAGTGCTAGGGTAACTTTTTTAAACCACACCCCATTTCTTATTGCTAGGGTTGCCTCCTTAAACCACACCTCATTGCTTAGAGTACTAGGGTAACCTTTTAAACCATACAGTATTGCTTAGAGTACTAGGGTTACCTTTTAAACCATACCCTATTGCTTGGAGTGCTTGGTTAGACTCCTTAAACCACACCCCATTTCTTAGTCTAGGGTAACCTCCTTAAACCACACCCCATTGCTTAGAGTGCTAGGGGTAACCTTTTACACCATACTCCATTGCTTAGAGTGCTAGGGGTAACCTTTCAAACCACACCCCATTTCTTAGTCTAGGGTAACCTCCTTAAGCCACACCCCATTTCTTAGTCTAGGGTTACCTACCTAAACCACACCCCATTGCTTAGTCTAGGGTAACCTCCTTAAACCACACCCCATTGCTTAGAGTGCTGGGGTAACCTTTTTAAATCATACCCCATTGCTTAAAGTGCTAGGGTAACCTTTTAAACCACACCCCAATGCTTTGAGTGCTGGGGTAACTTTTTTTAAACCACACCCTATTGCTTGGAGTGCTAGGGTAGCCTTTTAAACCATACCCTATTGCTTGGAGTGCTAGGGTAGCCTTCTTAACCCACACACATTGCCTAAAAAGCTAGGGTAACTTTTCAAACCATACTCCATTGCTTAGAGTGCTACGGTAACCTATCAAACCACAACAAATTTCTTAGAGTGCTTGGATAGCCTCCTTAAAGCACACCCCAATTTTTCGTCTAGGGTAACCTCCTTAAACCACACCCCATTGCTTAGAGTGCTAGGGTAACCTTTTTGAACCATACCCCATGGCATAGAGTGCTAGGGTTACCTTTTTAAACCACACCCCATTTCTTATTGCTAGGGTAGCCTCCTGAATCCACACCCCATTGCCTAGAGTACTAGGGTAACCTTTTAAACCATACCTTATTGCTTAGAGTGCTAGGGGTAACCTTTTAAATCAAACCCCATTGCTTAGAGTGCTAGGGTAGCCTCCTTAAACCACACCCCATTGCTTAGAGTACTAGGGTAACCTTTTAAACCATACCCTATTGCTTGGAGTGCTAGTGTAGCCTTCTTAACCCACACACATTGCCTAAAAAAAGCTAGGGGTAACTTTTCAAACCATACTCCATTGCTTAGAGTGCTGCGGTAACCTATCAAACCACAACAAATTTCTTAGAGTGCTTGGATAGCCTCCTTAAAGCACACCCCAATTTTTTCGTCTAGGGTAACCTCCTTAAACCACACCCCATTGCTTAGAGTGCTAGGGGTAACTTTTTTGAACCATACCCCATGGCATAGAGTGCTAGGGTTACCTTTTAAACCACACCCCATTTCTTATTGCTGGGGTAGCCTCCTGAATCCACACCCCATTGCTTAGAGTACTAGGGTAAACTTTTAAACCATAGCTTATTGCTTAGAGTGCTAGGGTAACCTTTTTAAATCAAACCCCATTGCTTAGAGTGCTAGGGTAGCCTCCTTAAACCACACCCCATTGCTTAGAGTACTAGGGTAACCTTTTAAACCATACCCGATTGCTTGGAGTGCTTGTGTAGCCTCCTTAAACCTCACTCCATTTCTTAGTCTAGGGTATACTCTTTAAACCACACCCCATTGCTTAGAATGCTAGGGTAGCCTCTTTGAACCACACCCCATTTCTTAGTCTAGGGTAACCTTTTTAAACCATACCCCATTGCTTAGAGTGCTAGGGTAACCTTTTTAAATCAAATCCCATTGCTTAGAGTGCTAGGGTGACTCTCAAACCACACCCCATTTCTTAGAGTGCTTGGGTAGCCTCCTTAAAGCACACCCCAATTTTTAGTCTAGGGTAACCTCCTTAAACCACACCCCATTTCTTAGTCTAGGGTAACCTCCTTAAACCACACCCCATTTTTTAGTCTAGGGTAACCTCCTTTAACCACGCCCCATTTCTTAGTCTAGGGTAACCTCCTTAAACCACACCCCATTGCTTAGAGTGCTGGGGTAACCTTTTTAAACCACACCCCATTTTTTAGAGTGCTTGGGTAACCTTTTTAAATTATACCCCATTGCTTAAAGTGCTAGGGTAACCTTTTTAAACCACACCCCAATGCTTAGAGTGCTAGGGTAACCTTTTTAAATCATACCCCATTGCTTAAGAGTGCTAGGGTAACTTTTTTAAATCAAACTCCATTGCTTAGAGTGCTAGGGTAACCTTTTTAAATCAAACTCCATTGCTTAGAGTACTAGGGTAACCTTTTAAACCACACCCCATTGCTTAGAGTGCTAGGGTAACCTTTTTAAACCATACCCCATTGCTTAAGAGTGCTAGGGTAACCTTTTTAAATCAAACTCCATTGCTTAGAGTGCTAGGGGTAACTTTTTTAAACCACACCCCATTTCTTTTTTTGCTAGGGGTAGCCTTCTTAAACCACACCCCATTTTTTATTATAGGGTAACCTCCTTAAACCACACCCCATTTCTTCGTCTAGGGTAACCTCCTTAAATCACACCCCATTTGTTAGAGTAATAAGGTAACCTTTTAAACCATACCCTATTGCTTGGAGTGCTTGGGTAGCCACCTTAAACCACACCCCATTGCTTAGTCTAGGGTAACCTCCTTAAACCACGCCCCATTGCTTAGAGTGCTAGGGGTAACCTTTTTTTGAACCATACCCCATTGCTTAGAGTGCTAGGGTAACTTTTTTTAAACCACACCCCATTTCTTATTGCTAGGTAGCCTCCTTAAACCACACCCCATTTTTTAGTCTAGGGTAACCTCCTTAAACCACGCCCCATATCTTAGTCTAGGGTAACATCCTTAAACCACACCCTATTGCTTAGAGTACTAGGGTAACCTTTTAAACCATACCCTATTGCTTAGAGTGCCGGAGTAACCTTTTTAAATCACACCCCATTTCTTAGAGTGCTTGGGTAGCCTCTTTGAACCACACCCCATTTCTTAGTCTAGGGTAACCTTCTTAAACCACATTCATTGCTTAGAGGGCTAGGGTAACCTTTTTAAACCATACCCCATTGCTTAAGAGTGCTGGGGTAACCTTTTTAAACCACACTCCTTTTCTTTCGGCCAGCTCTGCCAACAAGGCTTTGCTAAAGGTCGCCTTCTTCTCGGCGCAATTGGAGCACTACGAGAAAGCAGTGGACATCTACGAATCCGTGGGTTTACAGGCTATCGAGAACAACCTGCTCAAGTACGGTGCCCGGGAACATTTCCTCAAGGCCGGTATATGCTCACTGTGTAGCGGGGTATGTGCTTTGCTATATTACCGCATATATATATATATATATATATATGTGTGTGCATATGCATATATATATATATATATATATATGTATATGTATATATGTATTGTATGTATGTATGTATTTCTATGTATGATGTATTGGCATGACCTACTGGTATGCATGTGTTACATGTATGAATTGTGTGTAGCATGTAGATATGCGTGGTTGGTTTAGCGTGTGCGATATATCCGTGTCTTGGGACTCCGGGCTATTCAGAATAACGTACTCGAGTACAGTGCCAAAGTACACTTCCACAAGGCCAGCATATCCTCCGTCTGTAGCAGCGTATGTGTTTCAGGGTTCTAGGGTAGTTGTATTTCTGCCTATATTGGTATGAGCGTACCTGTATATACATGTACCTGTCAGCTGGGGATATATGTGGCTAATTGCATGCGTATGCGAACAAGATCAATCCACACGCGTATACACACAGAGAGCACCTTCGTCGGGATAATATGCATATTCACTTTGGAATGAATTGCATTAGTAACTTGTCAGGCTAATATGTATATTCACTTTGGAACGAATTTCATTAGTAATATGTGTGCTACTTGTGCCTGTATGTATTCTGGAACGTGATCAATCAACACGCGGATATACACAGACAGCATGTTTTTCAGGCTAGTATGTATATTTACTTTGGAACGAGTTTCATTAGTAGTGTGTATGTGCATGTATGTGTATACCACTTATGTCTGTATGTATCCGTAGTACGGGAACAATCTAGTTGCGTATATACACAGAGAAAACCTTCATCAGGTTGATATATATATATATTCACTTTGGCGCGAGTTTCATTAGTAGTGTGTATGTGCATGCATGTGTATACCACCTATCGTAGTACGAGAAGCCACTCGCGTATATACATAGAGGGCACCTTCGTCAGGCTGATGTGTACATTCACTTTTACGCGAGTTTCATAAGTAGTGTATATGTACATGCATGTGTATACCACCTATGTCTGTGTGTATCCGTAGTACGACAACAATCTAATCAAGTATATACACAAAGAACATTTTCATCAGGTTGATATATATATATTCACTTTGGCGCGAGTTTCGTTAGTAGTGTGTATGTGCATGCATGTGTATACCACCTATGTCTGTGTGTATCCGTAGTACGACAACAATCTAATCGAGTATATACACAGAGAACACCTTCATCAGGTTGATTTATATATATTCACTTTGGCGCGAGTTTCATCAGTAGTATGTATGTGCATGCATGTGGATACCACATGTGTCTGCATGTATCCATAGCCGGGCGCACTTCTGTGTACTGTGAGTCTGAGGCGTAGTAGCCCATTGTTCAATGCATAAACCCTATCTTGCTTGCTTGCTTGATAAACCCTTAAACTTGAAAAACCCTAAAACGCTAAAACCCCTATAACCCCTAAAACCCTTAAACCCCTATATATATATATAAATACATCTGTTTGCACTTGTATAGCAGTCTCGCTAAGACAGCCCCATACTCCTCTCTCATCCACGGGCCTCAGAAGTAGCTGACTACGTTCGAAGGTGCTTGCAGAGATCCACCCTATAGCACACTTGATTTCCTTTCCCATAGTCGATATTAACGGTCTGAAAACGTTGTCTACCACAACTTGTCTGATCACCACGTACATACATACATACATATATATATATATATATACTGGGTCACTGAATCCAACAACCTGTATCAAGAATATACCTACCTGTTTGCTCTGTGCAGGATACACTCACTGCCCGCCGTAACGCCGAGAGATATATCGATGCCTTTCCGAGCTTTGGCGATACTAGAGAGTGCAAATTCTTGCTGGTATGTTTTATATTTTTATCACTACTTGTATCTACTATTCCAACTTTATATTCTCCTATCTCTGCGAGACGGGAGAGTGTATACTGTTTCTAGTGTAGTGAGTATCACTCCCCCTGGTTTATTTATAATTGCTATTCTCTGTAGTTTGTTCTGTTTATTCGCTTCTACTGTTGTGGCCACGCACATTATACTAGCCCTCTTACAAGTTACATATCGAGATGTATGTCCATTGTTCACTCAAACGGAATCCGGGCGTTCCTCTCGTTCGCTGAGAGTTATGTGTTGTGTGTCCGCATATACGCTTCAAACCAATCCTAGCTGTGATAGCCCATACTACCAGGTGCTTCTGATGTCTTGCGTACCATGACATGTGTTCAGTCATTTTGATTACGCTTTCAATGCTCTTCTCAGCTTTGGTAGCGTATCATGCGTGCTTCTGTCTTTGCGTCTCAATACGCATAATACTCATGACCATATATATATATATATATATATATATATATATATATATATATATATATATATATATATATATATATGTGTGTGTGTGTGTGTGTGTGTGTGTACGAGTGATAGTGTGTGTGTGTGTGTGTGTGTGTGTGTGTGTGTGTGTGTGTGTGTGTGTGTGTGTGTGTGTACGAGTGATAGTGTGTGTGCATCTCCGTGTCTGTGTGAGAGCGAGAACGAAAGAGAGGAACTCTGTGTGTGTGTGTGTGTGTGTGTGTGTGTATGTGGGTGTGGGTGTGGGTGAGGGTGTGCGTGTGTGGGTGAAGTTGCATTATCAGTATTATCGGATTATCCTCGTTCCGTGTTCTGCTAGCTACTTTCCAAATCCCGTGTAGAATTCGATTTCAAGTCGCCCATACAGTTCCGATCTCAGTGCTCACCCCAATACCAATTCCAATTTTTTTTCCACTTCTAGTTTAATTCCAATTTCAATTACAATTCCAGTTTTAATTCCAATACTAATTCCGAATGTAAATAGGATCTGATCACCGCTGTGGAGGAGGAAGACCCAGACGACTACTCCTCAAAGGTTGCAGAATACGACAACATGACCCGTCTCGATCCTTGGATGACGAATTTGCTACTGCGTATTAAGAAAACACTTACCGAGGAAGAGAGTCTCACGTAATCTATTTATAGAATTGAATTGGATTGGACCGGATCGGATCAGAATTCTGCAAATTTGGGTCATGTAATTTAGGTGCAAAGTAAAGAAGTCTGGGAGAGTGAAATAAAACAGTATACATATATACATACAGACATAGGTCTTTTCTATTTTTGATGGTGTGTGCTTCTTGGCTATACACAGTGTGGGTAGTCAATGTGTCGCACATGATATCTATCCTCGCTACCGTTGAAACAGCACGGGCATCTATAACAAAATCTACACGGATGTGTATGTAGGTATGTGTATGTAAAAGACGGTCCTTAATATCCATTTTTATCATATACTTCGTCACATAATACTTCGAAATTCTAAAAGGTATGTGTCAAAGTTCAAGGGCATATACCGTAGAATAATAACACCTGACCTTCGGGTTTGGTAGTGTAAACATACATACATCATAGACATACCCACTCCTCAACAATGCCCAGATCACTCGATCGGCGATTTCAGATTTTGTATGTCAACCGCTGTCACAAATGAGTCATCCTTTGGCTGTGTGCGAGATACTCTCGACTATGCATACACAATCCATACTACAACACTAAATGTCGTGGTAGATTTTCCCGCTATCAGGTACTTGGTGGAAGATTTCCCTGTAGCTCTCTCTCTAGTTCATTCATTCTCTATCGCCCATAGAAGTAAGTCACGGCAGCCGTCGTATCAAAACACAATAATTGCTATTCTAGCATACTTGCAAACTCAGACGTCAGTATGTGTAGTCGAGTATATATGTAAAATATGTTCGGTACATTAGCGCCAATTCGCTCAATTACGCTCAGATAGGTTGTGATCCCTGCGCTCTGCACGCTCCTTCTCTTGCGTACGCGTGGCTTGTGGCGGTAGAAGCGGCCGCATGTATGCGTCGTTATCGGCAAACTATGTGTACGTACCGTTACAGGACAACCCCGAATAAACATAGCTGGAAATAAGGTTTCATATTGGGATTAAGGTTTAGGGTTTAGTGATTAAAGCTTAGCTTATGGCACTTATCACAACCGCACACAGCCTCTATCGATCCTTTCCGATCGTATTCAGTCTAAGTCAATTTGCCATCAATTTCACCCTTGGCTTTTACTCCTGACGTTATCCTGCTATATCTAACCAGATGTATGTTCTCTGTAAAGAAAAAATGACTTTCATACCGACGCTCTCTTGATATTTCTATTTAAACGTATGCATCTGTTAATAATAATGACTTAAATCGTGACGCTCTCTTTTTATGTCTATTCGGGTGTACATCCTCTCTCAGTAACATTGTTGTTTTTTATCTTGACGTTATCCTTTCATATCTAACCAAGTGTATGTCCTCTATTTGTAATACTGACTTTCATACCGATGTTCTCTTGTTATGTCCTAACGAGGTTTTATCACTTAATAGTAATACTGACTTCCATCCTGGGGGTTTCTTGTTATGTCTAATCATGTGCATATCCTATGTTAGTAATTGTGACATGACGTTCTTTGTTATGTCTATAAACCAAGTGTATATCGTCTGTTAGTAATACTGACTTTAAACCTGGCATTCTCTTGTTTAATATGTCTGACCAAATGTATCTCCTTTGTTAGTATTACATTGTTTTAATTCTATCTTTCTCTTGTTTTGTCTTTCCAGATTTGTTTCCTCTGTTAATGACATTGCTTTGATCCTCACGTTCTCCTGCCATATCTAAGCAGGTATAATACCTCTGTTGGTAATACTGACTTACATCCTGATATCGTTGTTTTATGTCTAGCCAGGAGTATATCTACAGCTAGCATTATCCTAGCGTTGTCTTGCTATGTCTATCCAGGTGCATATTTTTTGTTAGTTGTACTTACTTTCATCCCGATTTTCTCTTGTACCATGTGTATAACCTCTGTTAGTAGTACTGACCTCAATCCCGACTTTTCTTATGTTTAGCCAGGTGTATATCCTCTGATAGTAATACTGACTATGATCCTGAGGTATTCTTGCTATATCTAACCAGGTGTATATCCCCTGTTAGTAATATTCACTATAATCGTGACCCTCTCTTGTCATGTCTAGCCTGGTGTATATCCTCTGCTAATATTATGACTTTAATTTTGGCGTTCTTGTTATGTCTTACCAGGTGTATATATTCTGTTAGTAATAGTGTATTCAGTCTCGACGTTCGCTTGTTATGTTTAACCCGATGTACATCTTCTGTTAGTAATATTGATTTTAATCTTGACGTTATCTTGTTATGTCTAACTATTTGTATATTCTCTGCTAGTAACACTGACTTCGATCCTGACATTCCCTCGTTGTATCGAATCAGGTGTATATTCTCTAATCCTAAATCAGTTTTGTCATTTATCCTGGCATTGCTAGTTGAATCTCCACTCGTCAAAGTCGCCGTTCTCGCGTTCCTCGGCATCGTAGTATGGTGTGATACCCGCCCGCAATTCATCCCATCCACTTTCGCCGCCCACCTCCATGTATAGGTCATCGGGCGCACCCTTTTCATTATAAACACTCCCAGACCTCTCTATTAACGCTGATAATTCTTGAAAATCTTTGGCATTTTCTGCACCTTGGCCCGTGAGGTCAAATCCATACACACGCGCGCCTACAAACCTCATTGTCAGGGGAACAGGGAGCATCGGGTTGAACTTGAAATCACGATTTTTCGCACTGTACTTCTCGTGTGCATCGCTCTTCACAAAGGCATACGGAATCGTACCCAGCGCTAATTTCAGGAACCCATCCCAGCCCCAATTCTGACCCAAATCGGGAACAACACCGTGCTTCACAGCCAATTTGCAGAAAAGCAGGAAGTCATCGGATACAGTCCTACCTGTGTGTGCCGGGTCGTACACACCCCTAAGCTCGCCTCCATATACATACGAATCATCCACACGCAGTCGGTAGCAGTTTATCAGCCATTCCCATGCTTGTTGCCTGTACGAGATACGTAAGCAGGTGGACCTGATTAAATGCAACATTGATACATCGTATGCATACATATATATGTATATATACAATAATACATATATGCTTATATATATATATACATACATATATATGCATATACATGCCATACATATACATATACATACACACATATACATATACATATACATATACATATATATATATATATATATATATATATATATATATATATATATATATATACATAATATATATATCATATTATATCTCATATGTATCATATCCATATTACATTGTATGTACCATATATATATATATATGTATATATATATATATATACATATATATACATGGATACAATACAGATGCATATGATTAGATATAGATTAGAAGATAGATATATATATATATATATAATATATATATATATATATATATATACATATACGGATATATATACAGATATATATGTATATATATATATATATATAATATATATATATATATATATAATATGTATATAATATATACATATATATATATATTTATATAACATAATACATATACATACATATATATATATATATATATATATATATATATATATATAATATAATATAATATATGAGAAAAAAAAAATAATTTCGCTAACAATCCCTACATTCGAGTATTTTTTGCGCAGACAGTAGTGAATTGTAATTGAGAACTTTGTGCATGTGTCTGTGCGTGTATGTTATATATACTTGTATCTGACTGTGTCAAGTTCGTCCTTGTGCAAATAGATTGAGTGAGTGGAACATGCGCACGTATCGCCATGCACAGTTCTGTAGATATATAGAAACACACAGCCTACTCGGGAAAGTAAAGGAGAGTGTGGGATTACGGATCCTTATCTGTAGTGTATGTGTGTGCGGTATCATTTATATGCAGTCTCTCAGCCGTTCGTCTCTCGTCTTTGTCTATCCTGTATTCACACATGTATATGTCTACCCAAGGTTCTATCCGCAGGCTGTAACGAGTGGGTGTGAGTGCTTGTGTGCAGACTCAGGAGAAGTATGCATCGCGCGGCCGTATGTGCGTTTAACACAATGCCCCGAAAAGTGGCGTGAATGTATAAATATTTATATTTGTTCGTGGTTATAAGTTTGTCTGTGTAGTTAGATTTGCGTGTTTGGATATGTTCGACAGTGTAGGCATACTTCACTCGTCCTGTTTATCAATATATAGGTTGATTTATAGTCAGCTATACATAGAATATTGTGTTGGGCGTGGACTTGCAACCCCGCGTATGGTTTCAGACATGCATGTGAATACAAAACTCAGCCTCCAATTTCGTGAGCTGCAATATACAAACAAGTCTCTTTCTGGCGTACACAACCCCGTGTGCATTACTGCAAGTCATTGCTGAACGTGATAGCAGACACTTGTCTGTCCATAAAGTGTATGAAAAGAGAGGGCCAAAACATAGAGAATGCAATACACACACGCTCCCTTTGCACACAGACGTCAAGTATAAGATGGTGTTCATGTCCGATAATACACGATTAAGACAATATAACTCATTCAGTGGGGTATGAAGAGCGCAAGTTATGTGTAGATCGTTGTTATTTGGATGAGAAACAGATCTGATTGGTGGTTGTTTGCCTGTGCATTCCTGTAGAACGTTCTTATTACCCTTAGGAAATCACTGCAACGGTGGCGTTTTAATGATGTGCCGGATGGAGCATACACGATGGCACAAGTAAACATGGATGATTATATATATATATATATGTGTGTGTGTGTGTGTGTGTGTGTGTGTGTGTGCGTGCGTGTGTATATGTATTTTTGATTTTACAGACTTATATGTAATATGGGGATATGCATATATGGAAACTATGCACCTTAAAGATACTTTTACACACTAATTAAACCATACATATACACACTAAACGACACTAAGGTCAGGCTGAACATAAAAAAACACCCACACGCACACCTTCCCATTCCATCCATCCAATCGTCCATACGTATACTCTCACCACCTTTCTTATCAATAGGATATTTAATACGTGCTTCTAATGCATTCTTCTTAGCAGTGTGTGCTATTTGTGCACGCTTCACACGCTTGCAGATGTCTCTGTGGCTAGCCCAATGTACGCGTTGGTGTTCTTGTGAACAGTACGAAACGGAATGACATGCTGAGCATCGTTTGGTGCCTGTTGCGATCTCGCATACAACACATGCGAGTTTGGTGGTGGGCGGATTTGACTGCATGATGGTTATATAAGTTGTACAATGGTCGTGTTGCCGAATTGCATATACTATATACTGTATACAGCGTGTACTGTTTATTAAGGTGTCCGTTTGCGAGGATATATAGGTTGGTGGGATATGCTAGAAAGCAAACCTTTGTAGGTGAGCAAGCTTTATTTATACCGGGAGTTGTTTGTCTTAGTATATGTGCGCATAAACTTTAGCAATACTCAATTAGTTTTTGTGAATACCAATGTGAAGGGCGTTGAGATATATAAACGTGTACTAACACAATCGTAATGTAGCTAGGGAAGCATTCAGGTCATAATTGTTCAAAGCGTATACGTATGTACGTATATACATATATGTATGTATAGCAGCACGCTGTAGTGTGCTGTACTAAGTGTGTATCCTGCAAAGACATTAAAATATGTAAAGTAACATCTTTACCCCAGAGCAGAGTGGCAGAGAGTGATAGTTCTTGATGGCAAAAGATTACAACCCAATCTATATATAGATCGAGCAATCTATTTTTAGATGAAGTCGTAACGTGAAAGTGAAGATCAATAAAAAAGTGACATTAAGCTGGTAAATAAGCTGGTATAATTAGGCGATATGTATAGTACAATAACATTACGCAGCACTTGCATACACTATACACCTCCTCAGCACCTGTGTAAGTATTGTGTATCGGCAGGAATATCCATTATAGCCTGTAGGATACACTTATACATATACGTGTGTTCATATTGAGTTGTAACTTTGGTATTGTTTTTTTAAGCTCCAGATTTAATAAACCAACCATGTCATCAGACGACGCCGCCTCGGGGGTACCAGCAGCGAAAGTGATGTGGAAGATGATGAGGAGGCATGTATCTGTGTTGCAGGAACATGTGAAAGATTTATTGGTATACAAGTGTATATATATATGTGTGTGTGTATGTTTGTATGTATGTATGTGTATGTATGTATGTATGTATGTATGTATGTATGTATGTATGTATGCATGTATATATATATATATATATATATATATATATATATATATATATATATATATATATATATATATATATATATATATATATATATATATATATATATATATATATACATATATATTGCATTATATTAATGTCCGTACGTATGTATATATATATGTGTGTATGCATACATATTATAATATATATATATATTATATAATATATATATATATATAATATTAATATTAATATTGTTATATATATATATATTAATATATGATATATAATATATATATTATACATATATTATTATATATATATATAATATATATATATAATATACAGCATATATATATATATAATTATTAATATTATATATTATTATGTGTGATGCATGCATATTATATATGTGTGTTTCATATTACATGTAATGTTATAATATTACAATGCATGCATGCACGCCATGCATACATACATACATACATACATAAATACATGTTATGTTACATAGCATGCGTACGCATGCATGCGTGCACACGTATTACACGTACGCAATACATGCCACACATACATGCACACATATTACATGCATGCACATGCGTACACGTACGCGTGCGTACGTACGTACGCGTGCGTACGTACACACATGTACGTGCGTGCGTGCGCACGTACGTGCACGCCATGCATTACGCGCACACGTGCGTGCAACCATCACACACATAATGCATATACATTACATATATATATATTGTGATACATATTACATATATATTATTATATTTTCAATATATTATTGGTAATACATGTACATGCGTACGTATGTTTATAATAATAATGGCCATACATACATATGATCTTACATATTATGGATTATATATGCGTATGGATGTATCAATCAACATGTGTATTAATGCATATACGTATAGCAATATATTAATATGTTATATTATATACATATATTATATATATATATATATACATATATATAATACATAATACATGCAGTATACATACATGTATGTATACATATATAATATAAATATATATAATATATAATATAACATATATATATAATATATATGTAATGTATAATATGATATATACATTGTACGTATGTATATTATATATATATATATATACATATATATATATATATATATATATAAATGTGTTGTGTTCCATTTACACACATCAACATTATATATATAATAATATATATATATATATATATATATATATATATATATATATATATATGTCTGTATATATATATATATATATATGTATATGTAATCATATATATAAACATATATATATATATATATATATATATATATATATATATATATATATATATATATATATATATATATATATATATATATATATATGTATGTATTTTTGTATATGTAATGTATATATGTATATATTTACATCCTCGAATTCAGATTAACCATTGTTTCATTGTAGAATCACGGAACTAAGCGCGCTTATAGCGATGATGAATCTGGCTCGGGATCCGGAAGTGATGATGGATCTGATTTGGATGACGATGAAGGTATATGAACTTGTGTATTTGAAAGTTATATTGTAAAAGTGTGTCATATGTTTACTGATGTTGAGTTTGTATTTATTTATTCTCTTGTCTATTGAAGATGTCTCTGTATTGCTGGTTTATGTGTGATTTTAACGAGGTTTCCGTTCGCACTCATATGACCCAGATATTCATCTCGTCTCCCATTTGGAGGACAACGTAGGTCCATATATAGGATTTATGTTTTTTAGGGTTTAGGGTTTAGGCCCAGTAGTACCACAGATCGCGGGCTATACCCTATTAGCTATACTCCAACCAATATGTTCCTTGGCGATTACTTGGTGTATAGTATAGGTGTGTGCATATATGTATGTATCTGAAGAATTTGGTATACACATGAAATATATTGGTATACATATGTTATATATAATAAATCTTTAAGTAAAATCGCAGGTGTCGGCAGAATATAAGTAGTACGTGTTCAGTGACCCTCATAACAAGATTATGTACTCAATTCTCCTCCCAACAAAGCCCCCAAGCATCCCCCGAAAATTTTCATCGTTGCATATTTTGTACCTTCGGTTTCTCGTCGGACAGTTCTCATTGGTTGACTGGTAGTTTTGTAGGCATAAACCACCGAACTTCACTTAACCCAGGAAGAATATATATATATATATATATATATATATATATAGTGATGTGGTTGGTTGGTTGTGCTATGTTTATGTGATGTTTTTAGGGGAATCTTAATACTATTACCAGCAGAGATAATTTAAGTACTGAAAGTTCATTACTGTTTGTGTCGTTCAGGCGAATACGACGATGAAGACGATGATCGCGGACCAAAGCAAAAGAAACGGCGAAAGGTATGTACGTTTTGTATGATTTTCCTATTATGGGTGCGCGCCATCTGATATTGCCAAATTTGGGTTTGCACTTCAGATGGTTTCCTAATACGGATTTGTGCGTGCTTACGTGTTTGTGGTTTGGCTTCTTGTTGGGCCTACATTCTACATGGCAGTCTAGAACTCGGTGATGAGGGATAGTGTACAGACGCACTAGGATGCAGGTCATGAGTGAACCAGAAATATACATGTAGAACGACCATTCAATGCCAGTATAGCGGATATGAAACATGGAGACGATCGTTCTATGATAAGAATACATACAGAATAACCGTATACGATATATATATATATATATATATATATATATATATATATTCGTGTGTGGTATGAAAGTACCGGATAAGTTACTCGACAGACGTTTCAGCAGCACTTATTATTGCTTACTTATCTCAGCAGAGCTATTCTTGCGTATGTCAATCCCAGACACGATGGATACCAGTCCTCCTAATACCCTATAAATCTAAAGCCCTAAAACGATAGACTCGTAATCAGCCAATCAAAATACAAAATGTTCCACCCGTACTGGATGTCTGTAAACAAAACAGTGTTTGCATGTTGTGTGTTACATACTATCTGCAGGTGTATATACTGGTAGCGGATTGTGATCCTGTCTTCACTCTGTAAGTTTTTATCAACGGTTTTTCCGTTTTGTTAATGCAATTCACGTAATTGTTATGTTTACTTTGATATCTATCCTTATATTGATTACTATTTTCTATTTTTGGGTTTACTACTTTGATCCACAAAATTGATACATTTTCACACGCATGTATACGTATACGTAAATTGGTTTCTGGTGTTCTATTTTTATCACTCCGTAGGCTCCCATGAGCAGTCTGTTCGAAGAGGAAGTTGAGGAAGACGACGATGAAGAGGAGTACGATGACGACGGTGAAGGAGGTACGTTTATTGTTATTACGTTTTTCCAGCTGTACGCTGTACGTATAATTTTTCGGTTATTCCTTTATGTGTTAGTCTGGTTTGCAGGAGGCACGTGTCTCTATCGATACGTCGTCCCAGCCGTGTGGTGGGATCTACATTAAAGGCGTATATATCAGTACTTTTTACCAGCCACATATTTTTCTTAAAGTTTCTATTATCTTATTCTCTGGTATAAGGGAGATTCGTTTTCTTTAAAGTACGTTTACGCAGCCGTACTTTTAATCAAATCCGTTTGTTGGTTGTCTTCATAGGAAAGTTTGGTATCTTGTAGTACACACACACACAGATGCACATCGACCCGAACACGCGTGCACATGTACACAAATACACATGTACATATACATATGTCGACGTGAAGTATAGTATGTGTATGTGTTTCATGCACATAGACTTACCTAGTTGTATCTGTATCTGTAGATATACACACTGTAGGCACACGTGCACAATTACACACATGCACACAGTGTACATTTAAATAAGTCGACGTGATACCATAGAATTAATACGATCTGACGTGACTATTCATGCACACACGCACAAATACCTAGAGGTAGCTGTATCTGTAGATATATATACTCTAAATACACGTACACATACCTATATGTAATTGCATCTGTAGATAAACACGCTATAGACACATGTACACGTGTACATGCATGTGCAGACTATTAAATGGATATGCACACGCATCTCTTAATATCTGCACACATATTCAACTAACAGAGGTGGCTCAAACATGCAACAATGTGAGTATATACGAACTACCTTATCTTAAATATATAGATAACTATTTTGCATTGTACATGTAAATGTACATGTACATGCACATGTATATGTACATATACAATGTTATGTGCATGCACATGTTTATGCACACACGTGTATGTATATCTATTCACAATATATCAAGCTTTAACCTTTATATGTACATGTATGAGCGCATGCGATGTATATATTACATGTATATGTAAATCCACACGCATATGTGTTTGTATCCACACACATTATATACGTACATACTTTACTACATAATAGAAAAAGTGTACCCGACAGCGCATAAACAATGTATACCTATTTGATTGCTTATTTTTACACACATTCCATATAAACCTACTCGCATAAACATATAACAGGAGAGGCGCGTCAAATGGATCTGACGGTGTATTTATCTAAATGTAGAGGTAGATATACATCCCATATACATAACATATACCCACATGCAGATTATACGTATATATATATATATATATATATATATATATATACACACACACATATATATATATATATATATATATATATATATATTATGTATATCTATAAAATATATATGTATGTGTATATATATATATATATACATATATATATTTTTTTTTTTATATTTATATATATATATATATACATATATATGTATATACCCCTTATACCTGTATACATAACCACACAACAGAGGAGGCGCGTAATATGCAACGGGTGGTGGCTGCGCGCGAGAGAGCGCATGCGGAGAGGCGAAAGAACAAAGAGAAGGAACGATTGGAGAGTATGGCCGACAGGTGTGTATACTGATCTCAATCTGTCTATATATATATATATATATATATATATATATATATATAAAAATTATGTGTGTGTATGAATGTATATATATATATATATATATATATATATATATATATATATATATATATATATGTGTGTGTGTGTGTGTGTGTGTGTGTATGTATATGTATGTGTATGTATATATTGTATTTATGTATATATGTATATATGTGTGTATGTATTCTATCAATAGATACTAATGCCGACTGTAACTTGCACCTTGTTCTATTAATAGATAGAACATTCTATAAACAGATACTATAACACCGACTGCAACCCAAACCTTGTTCTATTAATAGATACGACAATGCCGATGATGACGACTATGCGAGTGATGAAGATGATGGTGGTGGTAGGTATCGTGCACACACAGATATCATGGAGAAAGGACGGCTACCCTCAATCACCGATCCGAAGCTGTGGATGGTCAAATGCATTGTATGTGCACAGTCCATATTGGTTTAATATTGGTTGTGTATATGCTTTTGAATGTAGTGGGGTTTTTTATGTTTGTGTGTGTTTAATGGATGATTATATGCGCTGTATGTGCACAGCCTATATGGTTTAGTATTGGTTGTGTATATGTTTGTGAATGTAGTGTGGTTGTTTATGTTTGTGTGTTTATCAGATGGTTAAATGCATTGCATGTGCTTCATTTACGGGTGTCGCAGTTGATGTATAGTATTCCTATGCTACGGAGTGGTATGTATTGGCTGTATGTGTAGTATCCTTGTCTTACTATCCATATATGCTCGTGTGGTCTTTAGGTTTATGCTTACATTTGGCTAAGCCTGCCTTCTTTGGGTTTAGTTTCATCTGGATATCTTCTACACGTGCCATCTCTGGCTTATGTCCTCAAAAATCAATTGTCTCATTCATATCATCGCACTGATACCTGGTTTGAATTTGTCCTGTCCTGTCGCACTGATACTTGGGATGATTTTGTCCTGCTTTGTTTTCTCAGAGATACTACCCATCATTTGTTGTCTTCATATTCTCAGACAATACCAGCCGGGCCGAGAGAAGGACTAGTGTTTTGCACTCATGCAGTCCTGTCCTGTCGCACTTATACTTGAGCTAGTTTTGTCCTGTCCTGTTTTCGCAGAGATACTAACCCACCATCTGTTGTCTTCATATTCTCATACAATACCAGCCGGGCCGAGAGAAGGACTTGTGTTTTGCGCTCATGCAGTCCTGTCCTGTTTTCGCAGAGATACTAACCCACCATCTGTTGTCTTCATATTCTCATACAATACCAGCCGGGCCGAGAGAAGGACCTGTGCTTTGCGCTCATGCGCCGGTTCATAGAGTACGAGTACAGCGACAAGCCGTTGATGATCAAAAGTGTTATCCATGTGGAGAATCTCAAAGGGCACATCTACGTGGAAGCTCACAAACAGGTACATGGCGTGTGAATAAACGTACGCAAACGTAAGTAGTTCAAGTGCGCATTGGGTGTATAGTAAGAAACTAATGTACATAAACGTAAGGTCTTTGGGTGGGTTCAATGTTCAAACGCACATTCAATTGGGTGAAGTATGCATAAATGTATATGACGTATTCCAGGCAGTGCTAGTGACGTGTGGCTAGACGTATGTAAACGTATTCCATATATGTATATAAACTTGTCTATCCGTTAGATGTACCATCGATAATCGCGCATGTTTTGCATGGCGGGAGTCTGATTGAACTCATTTACGCACAAGCACACCAGTCGGCGACTTATGCATATGAGAACAGTTGAGTATAACACTTGTAGTAGAGTGAGTGTGAAAGTATATAGACCATATCATCCTACAGCACTGATAACTGCGCTAGAATGCGTACAATATCAAAGAGATTTAACCTTTCTAAACACTAAGCATAGTCTACAAGTATAAAGATCTATATGAGAACAGTTGAGTATGGTACTTGTAGTCGAGTGAGTGTGAAAGTATATAGGCCATATCACACTTATAACTGAGCGAGAATGCGTACAATATTATAAGAGGTAAAACGTTTTTAAACACTAAGCTTAGTCTATAGGTATAAAGATTTACATGGTGTTGGTGTGTGATTGGATGCCCTCTGCATAATGTGAGAGCCGGTTGGTCCTCTATCGGTTTGCGTAATTTGAGTATTTGATGTAGAAGATATACATCTATTTATGGATAATTCATTCATGTACTAGTGACAGAATTCAACGCAGTTCTCGAACGGAACTGACATATTGCCTTACCAAACAACCGCATGTACATCAAACTATATATATATATATGTATGTATGTGTGTGTGTGTGTGTGTGTGTGTGTGTGTGTGTATGTATGTATGTATGTATGTATATATATATTTATATATATATATATATATATTTATATATGGATTTATCTTTACACGCATATGCTTGACACACTACAGCCGCATGTACAACAAGCCATCAAGGGTCTGCAAGCACTGAATCAGTACAGACAGCGTCTAGTGCCCACAGAGGAGATGACCACTGTCATGGATTGTGTCAAGAAGGTTGACGCTATCAAAACAGGTCCGCTGGTCATGTGTTAACGTTTTAACGTTTTAGGGGGTATCATGCCAGTGCAAAGCGTGTTTGTTACTGTATTTGGTGTATAGTGGGTACCTAGTGGGTACCAGCTAGCTCTGTTGCCATGATGAGGCGTTGGAGTGAGTCCTCATTTGATATGTATATCTATCGCACTACACCACCCTATTATGGACGGTGCTGTGCTTTGTTGCCGCCATCATTACCGGTTGAAAGAGTTTCACGCGTCTGAAGCCTACCGGCGACTGGGCGGATGTCATGTGTACACCTATTTTCTACCCAACTGTGGAACACGATCAAACCTAAAAACCTTAGTCTGAAACTCTAAACTCGAAACCCTACACTTTAAAACCCTAGACTGGCCTCCAAAACCCCAAGTTATCACACCAGCCCCTTAAACAAATGAAGTCCAGTTCTAAAATCCTCGGTCATGCGTGACTTCTGTAGGTGCCTATGTGCGTCTAAAGCGTATACTACTATGTATACACGAATACTACCATGTATACATCTATTTGAAACACTTAAACCCTTTAACAAGAACACTATCATGTATACATCTAATTTAAACACTTATCGTCTTAACATGAACACACCCTCTGTTATATACCTGAGCTTTGTCTATCAGGACCATTCCGAATTGCCCTGTCCTTCTTGTCTTGGCTTCTCGAGGTGCCTATGTGCGTCTATAGCCTACTTATTAAACGAACACTACCATGTATACATCTAATTTAAACACTTAAACCCCTTATCACGAACACACCCTCTGTTATATACCTGAACTCTGTCTATCAGGACCATTCCTAATTGCCCTGTCCTTCTTTTCTTGGCTTCTGTAGGTGCCTATGTGCGTCTAAAACGTACGGCCTATAAAGACGACATCGCACAAGTGCTGGATCACGACGAGACCAAGGCCTCCGTCACTGTGCGATTGGTCCCCCGATTGGGTATGGTGTACATGTGTACCTAAACGCGTGTTTATGTGTACATGTGTACATATATATGTGTACGTAACATGTGTTTATGTGTACATGTGTACATAACATGTGTTTATGTGTACATGTGTACATATCATGACTTTATGTGTAAATGTGTACATATGCATGTGTTTATGTGTGCATGTGTACATAGCTCTCTTTATGTGTAAATGTGTCCATATACATGTGTTTATATGTACATGTGTATATAAACACGTGTTTATGTGTACATGTGTTTGTTCCTGTCTCTAGATTGGATAATCTGTACATGTCTACATACACGTGTGTTTGTATCTTCCCCCATATTGAGTAAGGTTCATATGTGCACATAAACAGGTGTTTGAATTCCTTGTATGTCTACTGCTAAGTGTATGGGTTTTGGGTTTGGGGGGGTTCTTTTGTATTTTGTGGGTGTTCATCCGCATAGTATACTTTAATAGTTGTCCACTATCAGGTACAGCTATGGTTGGCGTCAGCATAGTGCGCTGTTCGAGTCTATGTTTATATCTTTCTAGTTGTCCAATTTTTGGTAGCGTTCTATTTGTGTCGTGAGAGAGTGTAATGTGTCAAAGCAGGAGCCAGAACTAAGTATTAATTATATATGCATACTCGTGCACACACACCAGACTATACATAGATACCCATATATATATATATGTGTGTACGTATATATATACACGCACTATATACGAATGCACACCATTGATATATATATATATATATATGTGTGTGTGTGTGTGTGTGTATGTATGTATATGTATATATATATATATGTGTGTGTGTGTGTGTGTATGTATGTATGTATGTATGTGTGTACATATATATATATATGCATATATATATATATATATATATATTCATATTATCACAATAAGATGACACATCGTAAACACAATGCTGTTCAGACTTTGAACACATACTGGCGAGGGATCAACAGAAAACCGAAGAATACCTTACAAAGCGGAAGGTCAAGCCGAAACAGAAGCTCTTCAATTCTGATGAAATCCGAGCGCTGAATCTGCAAGAGTATGTCTGCTTTTAGCAATTGGTTTAGGTTTTAGCCTAGCAATTGATTTAAGGGTGTAGGGTTTTAGACTATCAATTTTTAGGGTTTAGGGCTTAGGGTTTTAGACTATTTTAGGGTTGAGGGTTTTAGCCTAGCAATTGATTTAAGGGTTTAAGGTTTTAGACTATTTTAGGGTTTAGGGTTTTAAACTAATTTAGGGTTTAGGGTTTTAGACTATCAATTTTTAGGGTTTAGGGCTTAGGGTTTTAGACTATTTTAGGGTTGAGGGTTTTAGACTATTTAAGGGTTGAGGGTTTTAGACTATTTTAGGGTTGAGGGTTTTAGACTATCAATTGATTTAAGGGTTTAGCGTTTTAGACTATGTTAGGGTTGAGGGTTTTAGGTACCTTTATTTGTTTACACGCTATTGCTATATACAATGCCTTGTGTCCGAAGACCTGTGGCGGCCGGCAGGTGTCGCAGTTTGTGCCTTAATCCCTGTTTTCTCAGGTAGAGGCTAACTGAACTGTCTAATGGCTGAGTTGTTGCGCTGCGTTTAGTTTGCTATGTGGCTTGGTTTCTTTGGGTATGTAGTTCTATGGGTTGTTTTAGTAGTAGTTTGTAAATCCTAACTGGTTGGAAACAAGTGCTGAGAATATACTATGACCGATTTGCATTTCGTATTACTGAATATGAGAGAGAGACCAGTAGCGGCACTACTGTCTCGGACTCACTACCGCATCACCGGGTTGCGATTTGCAGCTGTGTCTGCCGGTAGGCGCTTAAGGCGGATGTGTTCTAGGAGGTGGGCGATTCATAGCAAGATGTTTGTTGATATAATTGCTATTCAGCTTCAAGTCAATGCAAATCTGTCGTAGGCATATTTGCCAACACTTGGTAAAATCAGGTGGATCTAGACTGCTAGTGATATAGGAGAGAGTGATATCTATCTAAAACCCTTTTAGACTATAAATTGATTTAAGGGTTTAGTGTTTTAGACTATGTTAGGGTTGAGGGTTTTAGACTAGCAATTGATTTCAGGGTTTAGGGTTTTCGACTAGCAAATAATTTTAGAGTTTAATGTGTTAGGGTTTTAGACTAGCAATTGATTTGGGAGTTTAGTGTGTTTTAGACTATTTTAGGGTTTAGGGTTTAAGACTATTTTAGGGTTGAGGGTTTTAGGTACGTTTTAGACTATTTTAGGGTTTAGGGTTTTAAACTAATTTAGGGTTGAGGGTTTTAGACTATCAATTTTTAAGGTTTAGGGCTTAGGGTTTTAGACTATTTTAGGTTTTAAGGTTTTAGACTATTTTAGGGTTGAGGGTTTTAGACTATCAATTGATTTAAGGGTTTAGTGTTTTAGACTATGTTAGGGTTGAGGGTTTCAACCTAGCAATTGATTTAAGGGTTTAGGGTTTTCGACTAGCAAATAATTTCAGAGTTTAGTGTGTTAGGGTTTTAGACTAGCAATTGATTTGGGAGTTTAGTGTGTTTTAGACCATTTTAGGGTTTAGGGTTTAAGACTATTTTAGGGTTGAGGGTTTTAGCCTGGCAATTGATTTAAGGTTGTATGGTTTTATACTATTTAAGGGTTTAGGGTTTTAGACTATTTTAGGGTTGAGGGTTTTAGACTATTTTAGGGTTGAGGGTTTTAGACTATCAATTGATTTAAGGGTTTAGCGTTTTAGACTATGTTAGGGTTGAGGGTTTTAGACTATCAATTGATTTAAGGGTTTAGTGTTTTAGACTATGTTAGGGTTGAGGGTTTTAGACTAGCAATTGATTTCAGGGTTTAGGGTTTTCGACTAGCAATTGATTTGGGATTATAGTGTTTAAGACCAGAAATTGATTCTAGGGTTTAGGGTGTTAGACTTGCAATTGGTTTCAGGGTTTAGAGTTTCAGGTATGTCTGCAAATAGCAGGTGTGTGTATTGTTGTGTATATTCAATGCGATCTCAAAGCATTTGCTTCGCCTGCTACATACGACCTGGCATTCTGACGGGCCTTTCATGCGCATGCGAATTAACGTTCCTCTTTAATTGTCTACTATCAACACAGCGATGCGTTCGCAATTACGAAGCCGCCCCGCGGAGATAGAACAATAGAGATCTTCGACAAACAACGGTTCAAGGTAGGTACCCCTGGAGGCGTGATGGCTGGTCACTATTGGATAAAACGAGAGAGACGCATATAATATGTTGCCAGTCGTGTGAATGGGATGTGTATAGAAGACATATATTGCAAATGTACAAATATATGTATATTCTTATGTACAAATAGATCAGTTATAGGTATTTTCTTATGTAAATATATACAAATATATGTATATTCTTGTGTACAAGTATACAGATATGTATATATATATATATATTCGTATGTAGATATGTACATATATATCTATATTTTTATGTATAAAGATCAGATACATGTATATCCTGATGTATATATAACAGATATATGTATATTCTCATGTAGATATGTACAGATACATGTATATTCTTATGTACAAAAATACCAATATATGTATATTCTTAGAAGTTTTGGAAGTATATTACAACAGGCGCATAGGTGAACGTTTCCTAATCGTTTGAGTGGGATGTGTATATAAGACATTCATTGCATATGTACGCCTATACAAATACATCTACAATCATATAGTTAGATTCGTAGTAGAGGACTATCCATATTTGTACACACAGGGTTTTTAGGCTAAACCCTAAGGCCCATATCTCGGCACACTGTATAGTTCTGTGATGCGTTACGCTGGTTGTGTGCGGATGTCTAGGAGGTACGCAACGTCACCTATTGATATAGCAACTGGGTCCGATTTTACGATTTAGGGTTTAGGATTTTTATCTTCATGTGCCATAGTAATTCACACCGTATAGTGTTCCATTGGGAGATGTGCTACCTTTTTCTCTCTACATATTACGTAAATAATCGGAGTGTTCTGCATGCCCATCGTCTATGTATTGCTTTCTTTTACGTTTTCGACCCATGCTCAGTCTTTTACGTTTACTTCTCTCTGCTCCTACAGGATGGTTTCCTTATAAAGAATATAAATTTGGCGGCATTGGTCGTCGATGGTGTGCAGCCCACATTGGAGGAAGCAAGACGGTACGTCGATCTCACTACAGTATATCTTACTACTCATGTGTCGCTTTATGTTCCGAGTGTAGAGGTTCTTATTTATATTGAACGTATACACTGATATATATATATATGTGTGTGTGTATGCATGTATATGTATATATATATAAATATATATATATATATATATATATATATATATATATATATATATATATATATATATATATATATATATATATATATATATATATATATATATATATATATATATATATATATATGTATATGTATATGTATATGTATATATATATATATATATTCCCTCGTACCTACATATTTTCAGTTTCGACGAATCCGAGGATCAGACAGTGCTCGACAACACGCGCAAACCATTGACTCTACAAAAGGGCGAGGTTGTCAAGGTAACGGAGGGAGAGTTGAAGGACTTGATGGGAGTAGTGGATCGCATTGAGGATGGGAAGGTGTTCGTTATACCCAGACACAAAGACCTCAGTGAACTGGACTTCCCAGTCAGTCAACTGAAGAAGTTCTTCAAGAACGGAGACCATGTCAAGGTACGTGTTTGTGTGTGTGTGTGTGTGGATGTGGATGTATGTAGGTGTGTATAAATGTATGCAGAGATGCGTTTGTATGTATGTATATATGTATATATATGTACGTGTGTATGTATGTATGTATGTATGTATATTTATTTGTACATATACGTATTAGCGTGTGTCTGGGTGGGGGTGTATAGGCGTGATTGGCAGTATTAAATGAACTGGATCTTCTTATCAGCCAACTCTAGCAATTCACTGACAATTGCGTTCATGTCTTTGTATACATGGCTCGTATTTCAAGAGACGCGTAAGGCGTTGTGAATTTATGGGGTGTTTACGAATACGGTTATTATCCTTGTGTGCATACGAGTGTGTTTTCCGTCATATTCAGTCACATACTGCACTTGGCCGTGTGCTTGTGTACACCGTTCGCAAGATTAAAGTATAGTGTACGTGATACATATATCGTTGTTCATGGACGTACAGGGAAGTGTTAAACGGACACTTGATTCATTTTCGAATCAGTTACCACTACAGTGCATTTGTTAACGTTTATCCATTCAACTAACACGTAAATTCACCGGCGAGTAGGTAACTGACGGAGTGCACAAGGGCGAAACGGGTCTGGTGGTGAAAGTGGACGGCAGCACCATTACGTTTTTAGATGATCTCAGCATGGAAGAAGTCAAAGTGTTCGATAGAGACTTAAGCCTCACAGATGAAGTCAGCAGCGGAGTGGATAGGCTGGGTCAGTACGCACTGCACGATCTCGTACAACTAAAGTATGTCAGCCACGAAAAATGTATATATGTGTATTATGTATGTATATATATATATGTATATATATATATATAATATATATATATATATATATATATATATATATATATATGTGTGTGTGTGTGTGTGTGTGTGTGTGAAAATGTAAATGTATACGTAATTGTGCTTGTATTTAATTATACAGATGCCCATTGTAAACAACACACGCACCTTTCCAGTCCACACACAGTCGCTTGTATCGTCAAGGTCGAGCGAGAAGCGTTTCGTGTAGTCGATCAAACAGGACAGTCACGACTGGTGAAAGCACAGGAGGTGCAGCAAAAGAAGTTCAACACACGCGCTGTGTCACTCGACTCACAGCAGAACCAGGTCAAGATGAATGATGTGGTAAATGTTATCTCAGGCGCAGCCACGGGGAGCCAGGTACGAATAACACACACACACACACAAACATATATATATATATATATATATAGAGGACTGTCAACCATGTCTACAAGGTTTCTGTCGGCGATAGATCATTTATGTATATCTACACAATCACCTATCCTCATCCGTGTGTATATACACTCTTTCTTACACACTCATCCACGTGTGTATACACCCTGTCTTGCACACACAGGGTACTGTCAAGCACGTGTACAGGCTGTTCCTGTTCCTGCACTCACGTGAGCGGTTGGAGACCTCTGGTATCTTTGTGGTCAAAGCACGTGAGGTGCTGCGAGTGGGCGGTGGTCAGAATGGGACCAGCTCAGGCCCTTCAGGCAGCAACCGACCCTTCATCCCACAGTCACCACGCATACACGGTGGCGCTGGCATGATGCAAATGGGTGAGTGTGCATGTGCTTGTGTGGGTGTGTGCATATATATATATATATATATATATATATATATATATATATATATATATATATAATTTTGTCGTCGTGTAGTATATACTCGCCTACGCATTGCGGTCGTGATAGTTTCTCTATTATATTATATGCATTGGTACTTAAATAAACGCTAACGTATATCAACAGGCGGTGCTAGAGGCAGAGGCGGTGACCGTGGGCGTGGCAGAGGTCGTGGACGTGGTCGTGGGGGCCAAGACGAGCTACAGTACCAAACCGTATCCATCCGAAACGGCCCATATAAGGGCTATGTGGGCGTTGTCAAGGAAGTCAACGAGAAACATGTACGTTGCTAAGACACCTACGATAGACATACGCTGGGCTATGTAGTGTGAGTGTGCTAATGAATGCGTACGTCCATTCACCTACACATGCACACACACCTACGATAGACATACGCTGGGCTATGTAGTGTGCTAGTGAATGCCTACGTCCATTAACCTACACATGCACACACACAAGCATACCCTTAGTTCAATACGTTTTCATTTATATACATACGCCGGGCTATGTGGTGTGCTAGTGAATGCGTACGTCCATTATACTACACATGCACACACACCTAGTTCAATTCGTTTCCATTTAAAAATATACATCCGCTTGGATATGTAGTGTGCTAATGGATGCGTATGTCCATGTACCTACACATGCACACACACACACACAGATGCATGCCCTTAGTGCAGTGCGAGTTGATTGATATACATACGCTGGCATGTATAAGGTGCTGGTATATACGTATATCCAATAACCTACACGTGCACTCACACAGACACACCCTTAGTTCAATACGTTTTCATGTATATACATACGCTGGTATATGGAGTGTGCTGGTATACTATTCGTGTCTATAAAACTATAAACCCTAAAACCCTAACTCTAAACCCTACTGCCGAGGAACAGTTCACCTCTGTATATACATTCTTTGGCATATCTCGATATGATGTCTTTTAACACTGCAAAACATGTGCTTGCGTTTAACATGCACGCTTGAAGATGACCAAGAGAAAACTATGTGTATACAGACATGTACATACTTGTGTATCCGTGTGTATACTATATGTACATACGATGACCAAGAGAAACCTATGTATAAACAGACATGTACATACTTGTATGTCCGATGTGTGTATACTATATGTACATAAGATGACCAAGAAAAAGCTATGTATATACAGGCATGGTACATACTTGTATATCCGACGTGTGTATATTATATATACATATGATATATCCGATGTGTGTATATTATATGTACATATACATTTATCTGATATGTGCATATTTACCAGGCGCAGTCAGTAGTGTGGTGAGGCATATATGTACGACGAGAATGAAGTTCACGCACTCTCACTCTCACTCTCACTCTCACTCTCACTCACACCACACACACACTCTCTCTCACTCTCATTCTCACTCTCTCTCACACACACATTCACACACATACACGCTCACACTCACATACTCACTCACTCTCTCTCTCTCACTCACATACTCACTCACTCTCTCTCTCACACTCACATACTCACTCACTCTCTCTCACACACTCACTCACACACACACACCCACACACGTGTTCTCATTCCTACCCCCACATACACGTGTTCTTATTCCTACCCCCACACGTGTTCTTAATCCTACCCCCACACCTGTGCGTATGTCAGGCCCGCGTACAGCTGAACAGTGTGATGAAACTCATCACCGTGGACAAGGACAAACTGCTGGTACGCAACAAAGACGGTACCATTGCTAGCAACTCAGGCGGCCACTATGCGAGAGGCGGGGGTGGTTCTAATAATAACAGCCAATCAAACACCTCCATTGGATCCCAGACCCCTGCGTACGGGTCGCAAACGCCGAGATATGGCTCACAAACACCCAGGCATGTTCTTGTTTTTGTTTGGTTGGGATGTGTGTATTGTGCTTGTGTTTGGTGGTGTATGTGAGTATGATGTGTTTGTTTGTTGGTTTATATATTGCTTGCGTTTGGTAAGTGTGGGAGTGTACTGTATTGAACAGATGCTCATACATCTTCATACAAACGTACTGCAATTTATGCACCCACACACGTTCCATTGACGTCTACATACGGATCCCAGGTACTTACGGGGGTGACTGCGAAGGTGACACTAATTCATTGAACACATACATGCACAATAATATATATTCGTACATAGGTGAAGTGTGATAGCAGAGATGTAATATCAGCACAGATACAGGCCACGGACTCATTACGAATTCATATCAACTTACACATGCACATTACTATACAATATCAACACATACATGCACATTTATATACAATAACAACACACACATGCACATTACTATACAATAACAACACATGCATGCACATTACTATACAATATCAACATAAACATGCACATTATTAACTCTCGTACATGTGTGAAATGTGATATCACAGATGATGCTACATCAACATATAAACATATAGATATAGTTCACAGACACATGGGCAAGGTGGCGGTTCATAGACACTTCACGTGACATTGGAGGTGAGCTACGTCAGAAACAGGCTAACTCAGTCACAACGCATGCACATATCTATCGGATGTACCTACTGAAGTCTTGACACCTACACAACTAATAAATAGTACATATATATATATATATATATATATATATATTTATTTATACCTACACAAACCATTAATCACGCAACTAATTTTATATCTACACAACTAGTTTTATACCTACACAACTAATTTAATCCCACACAACCAATACACATATCTACCAAGATACACATACAGAAGTCTTCATACCTACTTCCTTTCCTATCTGTTCACAGATACGGATCACAGACCCCCGCCTACGGTTCTCAGACTCCCGGATATGGGGGGGCCTCAGAAACACCACACCTGGGAGGACAAACACCTGGGTATGGCGGAGACAGCTCGGCATGGGACCCTGCAAGCACAGAGACGCCCGGACCCGCTACACCAGGTATTACGCATACCTATACTTATACACATACTTATACTTGTACTTATACTTATACTTCTACTTCTGCTTATGCATATATTTATACTTATACTTATACTTATATTTATACTTATACTTTTAAATACACATCTACATATATATATATATATATATGATATACATGTATATATATATATATATACATATATATTTGTATATATATATATATATATCTAATTATATCTAATTATATATAATTACATATATATGTGTGTGTGTGTGTCTATATCGATATTCATAAACACATAGGTATGTCTTGTATCTTAACTTCTGGCTTTCTTGCTTAGTTCCTCACGACCTTATTTTTACGTTTGCTTGTTCTCTCATCTAGGAGGATATACCGGACCTGGTTCAGAAGCCTATCACACACCCAGCGTCTCAGAACCACAGAGTGTGGCTGTGGATAGTGTGGGGGCCTACAACCCCACCACACCTGGTGCCTTCCTGGTATGTACATGTATACCCTTAATATATATATATATATATATATATTATATATATATTATCTTATATATATGCTTATACATATACATATATGTATGTATATACATACATATACATATATATACACACACACAACCATATATATATATATATATATATTGTGTGTTTGTTTGTGCATGTGCATGTGCATGTGTATATGTATATGTATATATATATAATATATGTATATGCATATATATATATGTATATATATTTGTATAATATATATATATATATATATGTATTCATATGTATATGTATAAGTTGAAGTTCATCCATTTATAGATAATATATTGTAAATATATATATATATATATATATATATAATATTTGTATGTATGTATGTATGTATATGTATGTATATATATATATATATATATATATATATATATATTATATAGCGTCTGAGTGTAGCGCATATCGCTTATACAGCTTAATTCTACATAGTTTCTAACTCACACATAGCTGATTTCTTACCTCATTTTCCTAGTGGAGTCCATGATACACCCCATGGTACCACCTCGGGAACATCAAACGCCACCCACTACCTTACGTGCTTGTCCTGTTCTCGCACATACATCTGGTTTCGGATCTTATCCACACATTACAGGGCCATGATACACCCAGTGTCACCACACCTGGCACCACCGGCGCCTATCCGCAAACTCCGGGGGCCTCTTTGGGGGTCAATTCGTACGCTAACCCCTCCACCCCAGCGTATGCCAATCCATACAATCCCAGCACTCCGGGTGTGACGTACAACCCTGCCACCCCAGGAACTGGGTCATACAACCCAAGCACACCAGGCATCATGGGCGACCCCAACACCCCCAGTGACTTCAATCCTAGTACGCCTGGGGCTGGTAAGTAGGGTGTATGTGTATAAGCTTTCCGAGGTTCGTTTATGATTATACTGTGATATAAAATCCGGCCACCCCATGGCTGGGGCAGGTCGTAAACCCTAAAAACCATGCGGATCAGAGACGACCCGAACACGCCCAGTGCTTTCAATCATAGTACAGCTGTGGCTGCTAGTAGATTACAGCCGCATGTGATTGCTTGTATGTGTATGGGTATATTGAGTGTTGTATATATCGATGTGCGTATGTGCGTAGTCGTAAATTCTGTCACCCATGAAGAGTAGGCCGTATACAATTATCTACCAAATAGGTCTCTAAGTTTCCAGATAAATCTCTACCATATATATACGTACTGAATCCGTCTTCTCCACGTTTCCTATCCAATATCTCATATTCTTAGTTGGTACACCTGGGGTTCATGATGGAGACTTCGACGACATATGGGCTGTTGTGGGTGCGGAAGTGTCCATTCGATCAGGAGCAGACCAAGGTCACTACGCCGCAATTATCAGTGTGGATGGCGCACACGCCACTGTTAAGCTCTATGGTACGTTGCATACACGTTTACATATATGTATATTTATGTATATATATATATCTATCTATCTATATACCTAACTACCTACCTATATATATATATGGATATATATATATATATATATATATAAACACACATACATACATACACACGTACATATATAAATATATATATATATATATATATATATATATATATATATATGTATATATATATATATATATATATATATATATATATATATATATATATGCATGTGTGCATGTGTGCATGTGTGCATGTGTGCCTCTAACAACAGATAGATGTTCACGTATGTAATCTGAGTGTGTTATTGCTCGACCGCAATCATCTATCTATTTGTATGATCTATCAGCAAATATCGCAAATATCGAAGTTTTCGTTAATTCACTTCATACTTGCGTAAATTACGTCTGCAACCTATCTCTATCTTGTAACATTGCACAACCTTGGACTCTACTTGCTCATGATTTCTGTTGTATTTTAAAAATTCAGTATTCAAAACAATCTGATTTTTATACTACTCTTTAACTTGTCAGACAATGGATCAGTCAGGAATGTATCACACCGCGACCTGCAGCGCTCATACGCCGCCAAAAAGGACAAGGTATGCAGTGCTGAGTTGATACCAGCTCGCTCCCACCGATATCACATATGTACATGTGTAGCAGTATACGCTAGTTAGAAGGCACTCTCTGCCTGTAGTACGTACACCCGTTAGCAGTATACACTAGTTAGAAGGGACTATCTGCCCATAGTACGTACACCCG
Source organism: Sphaeroforma sirkka (assembly GCA_001586965.3). Lineage (NCBI taxonomy): Eukaryota > Ichthyosporea > Ichthyophonida > Sphaeroforma > Sphaeroforma sirkka. The sequence continues at coordinate 45,652 of LUCW03000531.1, forward strand.
TTAGCATCTGGAATAGAATTGTCTGAGGGTTTATAAGGGTCTCGTTGCGCGTTGAGGTGCTCGAACTGTGTGACAACTTCACGAATCTTATTCACCAACAATGCCAACACTACAACTTCATACGATGTTATGTGCTTAAAGTTAGTAAAAATGCCCCTCCTCTCGACATACAACAGCCCTATCACTTTTAAGTTCTGATTTTTAAAACTTAACCAAAGTTGTATAGATAAACAGGTGAGCCTGAACGTGTTTTACCGAATCGATCCCTGTCTAGTCTAACTCTGTTGCACGCATGCGTATCCTCTACCAGGTTATCATACTAGCGGGTGAGCACCGGGGCACCCGCGGTGAGGTGACGGCTGTGGGCGGCAGCAACTCAGACAGTTCCAAGAAGGACGCTGTGGTGAAGCTAGAGAGCAATGGACAGTTGGTGTTTGACACACTGGACCACTTTGCTAAAGCGGCGCCTCCCGACAAGATGTGATGAGATGTGATAAGGATAGATATCAGCATATCACGCAATATGAATTAAAGTGATAAGGATAAATATCAGCATGATATGAATTAAATTTACGTCTCGTATGAATTTTCGGTCACTTTGTACACGCCACAACTGCGCCCACTCGGGGATATGAGCATGCAACTGAGGAGTTTGATATATATACTTAGATCCTGGATTGATCATTATAATTAGATCGTCCAATGTCCTTATACCCTGTTATAAATAAGTTCCCGATTACCATCAATATACTTGTATGATGAATTCGAATTTGCAACACTAAGAAATAAATGCACGGCAGCTTGTTAAATTGATGGCTTGTCGTAGTTTAATACGGACTTCTCTAGTATTGTGCGGGTCCAGAGCATTTCTCTTGCGTTTAAACTAGGCCAATGAATGGTAACTTTTGTACCTCGCTTTTTTTTACCACTAATATACTGACATCAGCCAATTTAGATTACAGAGCTCAAAAGGTGAGGACATCTCTAATCTCGCTTTAAATAAGGTGTGTGGCCGACACAAACTTTTTTATTCCCGAAAATGTCTGTTTTGTGTTGGGGAGGGTGGATGCTATCACAGACTTTGTAAAACTGTAATTTGTTGGGAAGGGTGAAAACTACCACAGTTAGGTAGAAACGCTCCGGGCGAACAACATACCAGTTGTGGGAAATTTTGGACGACCTGAATGATAAGTACGGATGAGGGAATGTATTAGTATTTCTATAAGAGTGAATATTTTTCCTTTACTTCAAATAACAACTCAGCTTTGCTCTTTCATCACCGAACTGGTCCCCAGGATTTTACAATTATTTATCTAGATCTCCATACCGAAATTTTAAATCACAAACTCTCCATCCGGATTCTGTAGCAAGTGTTCACGCAAGGCGCGCATTACCTTTTATGCTACTAGTTCTGGAATATATTCTTAACACCTTGATGATTTGTCGAACAGTAGAATAATTTCATAGAAGTCTACACATTATCATCGGTAGCCAAACTAAAAATTGCAGTTCTGTCCTTGCTCAAGTGTGACCCTATATCAATCACTCAAGTATGCTAGTAGACTACTATATTACGCCAAATCTTCACACATGTTCTGACATGCCAGGTGTTGACGGCTTGACACAATTTCTTCTTCAAATATTTATTCATGTCCACGACTCCACGACCAATTTTTTTTCAGCGACAAATGTTTTGAAAAAAATATATTTTCATCATTACATACAATGATTATCTATTTACATGTCGAAATCATTTTTGCTGGTATTTATTTATGACTTTACTCAAATATATGGATTTTTTGGGTGTTTTTTTAAAAAAAACACCAATAGTAATTTTCAAGTCGGGCGAGCCTCGGATTGTGTCTAAATATAGTATACGCCACCCGTAACTATAAAACTATTAATGCTCGAGAAAATATTGACTATTTTAAAAAAACAAATATGTAACAAACTATAATCTAATACATCTGTATAATTTAGAAAGCTATGGATAAATCTCAATTCGGAAAATTCCTCCCCTCTACTCTGAGAGAGTGTATTAAAAGTGCATAGGGATAAAATGAATAGTAAAAAAACATAGTCTTAGGGTTTCGACCCTTCGCCCTTCAGAAGGCTACGAATGAACTATTTATACAACTATATAACCTGGGTTGGATACGACAACGACATACATCCCTGAAAAAATGTCGTCGCGACATGTATGACATGTCGTTTGCCCAAATGTCGGCGTCGCTTTATCAACCCAGTATATAAACATTAAAAACACATATTCTATATATTTTATATATTATTATTATTATTATTTATTTGAAAGAACAAAAAAAAACACCTTGTTCTATTTTTAAAAACAAAATCACAAAAAAAAAACATGCATACGTATGAACTATGTACAACGACTCAACGAGTCTTACACATAGAATGTTCGGTCACGGTTTCGTATTCTGTGTTCACTGTTCAGGATTCCCGGTGCTCGGACAAAGTCTCCATTGGGAGTGCCTCTCAACTATTTACTCTCTCTCAAAGGTGAGAGTACATAGGCTAAAACTAAAAGAGTATAAGAGTATAGACATCTCAATTCAGTATTCACATCGTCGAGAATCGAGATTACATATTATTTTACTTTTCAATAGTGTTCTCTATTTACTACTATTTTTTTTCTGCAATAATTTATAAATTACGGTAAAAAAAAAATACGAATAAAAGGGTTTTTTTACATACATATCATAATTTCATTAAAATATGTATTAAAAAAAAATATTTCAGAAATTGCTGTTGTGATTCTTTTTTTATTGTAATTATATTTAAGGTACAAAAGTCTACAACCCATAAGTCTGAACTCTGAACTCTGAACTCTGAACTCTGAACTCTGAACTCTGAAATAGTAAATACAGATCTAAAACATCCAGTGCCTCCCAAAGTAGAGGACTGGGAAATGAGTCTTTCACTCTTTCTCCCTATCTCAGTATTTATTTACATAAATATTTTATATTTATCTTTCTTTACTTTTAGAGTCTCTAGATCACTCTCCCAGAGTCTATCTCTCTAGAGTAAAGTAGTACATAGGCCCAAAGGGGCGCCCTCTCCTGACCTCTGCTGTCTCAGACTACTCTACTATTCAGAGGTAAAAACAAACAATGGATGATAAACATTGATTATTGACTTTGGTTTTTTCGAAAACATATTTACATTTTTCGCCAGGAATCAGGCAGGCCACTTATGTGTTTGTATTTTTGAATATAAAAGGTACTGGTATTTGCATTAGGATGATTAAACATATTGAGACTACTACTACTGATTCACAATTGTAAGGCAATGTCTACCACGAACGGATCAACAACAAGCTCATCCGATGAGGGAATTGGCGAACTACCAGCGATGCGTCCAAACGCTCGAGATATTATCAGGCTCGTTACAGATCAGGAGGAGGAGCTTATGGAAGCGACCGGGAAACTGGAAGAATCGAGAAAAGATCTGGCGAACATGAATGAGTCGTTGGTGGCCAGGACTGGGGAGTTGAGGGATATGACTAAGAGGTGGGAAGAAGTGACTACGACTCTGGCGAACACGAATGAGACGCTGGCGAACACGAATGAGACGCTGGCGAACACGAATGAGACGCTGGCGAACACGAATGAGACGCTGGCGGCCAGGACTGGGAGTTGACGGACATGACTGAGAGGTGGGAAGAAGTGACTACGACTCTGGTGAACACGAATGAGTCGTTGGAGGCCAGAACTGGGGAGTTGAGGGACATGACTGAGAGGTGGGAAGAAGTGACTACGACTCTGGCGAACACGAATGAGACGCTGGCGAACACGAATGAGACGCTGGCGGCCAGGACTGGGGAGTTGACGGACATGACTGAGAGGTGGGAAGAAGTGACTACGACTCTGGCGAACACGAATGAGACGTTGAATAGAACGAGAACAGATCTGGAGAACCTGGTGGGAAGACGCGACCAGGGATCTGGCGGACACGAATGAGGCGTTGAATAGAACGGAAACGGATCTGGCGGCCACGACTGTGGAGTTGTCGCACGTGACTGAGCGGTGGGAAGAAACGACCAGGGATCTGGCGAAAATGACTTCAGAGTGTGAAACTCTTCGTGAAACCCTGGCCGAACAGGAGGGTATATATCTGAATCGGGTCCACGAACTTGAGGAACAAGTCCGATCGCTTCAATTACGACCAGCCGTGCCAATTGTGCATGTTGCACTCGGGAGGGTCACTGCAGCCACTGACGCTAGGCATCTAGTCGACTGCTTCCCCTCATTTCGTGAGGAGCTAATGTATTTTACTTGTTATCCAGCGTCTGAGAGAAATATGCCGGTTACTCTACGGCTTGAACTACTGCAAACAATGGAAAAATCGGACGCTATTGCCCGCAGTCTGCAGGTATTGTCCCGCAATTTGCAGCCTTCTATGGAGGAAGATGTGGACAGATTAAACATATTTGGCGACGAGCGCTTTAGGGTTTATGAGTGGAACAGTTACTTAAGCAGCTCTGGTCGCTGGCATGTGAATTCACGTTATGTTTTGGACGACAATATTCGCGCCAACCAAATCTCGATCGAACGACTGAAACTGCATTTCTCCCGAATCTAAAAGCCTCAATGCGTACAGGTTATGAAACTGAATCATCGAAAAAAAGTGCAGTGACCATTGAATCAAATAAACATATGCGTACAGTTTATGAAACTGAATCATCGAAAACAGTGCAGTGACCATTAAATCAAATAAACATATTTATACACTAACATAACAAAAAAAGTATAGATATATAATATAACTATATGTATATATTTATATATATGGATATATATATTAATAAATATATATGTACATATATGTATATACATATATATATAGGTATATATATTTTGCATATATATATATATATATATATATATATATATATATATATATAATAATATATATATATACGTATAACATATATATATATACATATACATAATATATATATATTATATATATATATATATATGCCATATATATAATATACAAATATTATTATAAAATATGTATGCAATATATATATGTACATACATATAATATATATATGTATACATATATATATATATATAATATATGTTATATATATAATAATAATAATACATAATAATACATGTAATGTCTGTATGTGTTTATTAATATATATTTTAACCATTGTTTTGTATATATATATAATATGATAATATATTATTGTATATTATGTATATGCATATGTGCATAATAATGCATGTATGTATAATTATTTATAATAATAATAATAACGTAATATGTAATATATTACATGTAAACATGCAATACAATAATATATATATGGATTGTTGTTAATACATGTGTATATATGTAATAATAATAATAATAATATTATTGCCTATGCATATATAATATACAATAATACATAATAATAATAATAATAATAATAATACATATTACATAATACATACGCCATGCAATATATAATAATAATATGTAATAAGGTTTTTACATATATAATGCATTGTTGCGTTATGCGCGCATGCAATAATGTATCAATATGTAATGCATACATGATCAATATATACATATATGGACGCACATAATATATACATGCTGCATATGCGTACGTGCGGTTTATGGCATGTGCAATGCGTATATGCATGCATGCGGGTTTGATATAACATATGCGTAATAATGCACATAATACGTGCGTACATGCGGTTTATTGCGTAATGTATCATGCGTGTAATGCGCGTATGCACTTAACATGCACACAAAGATGCACATGGAATAAAATGTATGCGTTCTAATGCATATAATAATATATAATACATATATTATAATAATAATAATAATATATAATATAATAATAATATATAATAATATTATAATATATAATAATAATATCATAATAATATATCATTATATATCATATATGCATATATGCAATGTATATATAATATGTATGTATATTAATATATATATATAATATAATAATAATATATATATTAATATATATATGTTATATATCCATATATATATATACATTATAGATTTACATATACACACAAAGAAAATAATAATATATATGCCTGTACATCGATATATCATATCCATATATATATACATATAGTCATAAATACATATATACATATATATATATATATACACATATATATGTATATATACATATACATCACAAATATACATATACATACACATATAGGTATATATATATCTCATATATACACCTATACATATATACAAATATATACAGATACTTGTATATACATATAAACATATACACAGAGACATATCATATTAATACATACACATATACATATATGCAAGGAACAAGTTTTTATTGATCTTTCGAGTGCTAAAGATTCACCACGTTGATCCAGTTTGGTCGATTTCTTTACGTAACTATATACTGGATTAAGTTAATATATCCATTGATGACGCATGTTGGATTAGCGATTAATTTAATGATGTATGTTCTATAGGACTTCCACGACCAATCACTGTTCGTATTTATATAGTTATATACCAGTAGATGTAACATATTCTTGCACGATCCAATAGAGTGTGCGCTTCGTATAAGTTACTTATAACACTTTACGCAAGGAGTCATGGCGTCAACTGAACTCACAAGAGTAGGCGGCGTAGTGCCTTTCTGACCACAAGCTACTCCACTGGCGTCACTATCCACTTTGAGGTGATATTTCTTCCCGTTTCCAATCTTATACCGGGTTTCAGCTGTATTAGGCTCAGCCACATCTCGACCTGAAGAATTCACCGTTACCTGATTATTCTCTGCGTTGACCACGGTCGCTCTTGTGGCCTGGCGCTTTGCCGCCTTTCTGACCACACACCACTCCTTGACTGTCAATGGTAAGTTTGCGGTGATACGTATTCCCTTTGCCGATTGTTTGCGGTGATACGTATTCCCTTTTCCGATTCTATACTTGGCCAAAGCTGCATTTGTACACCTGTGTTCTTAACTGCAATAGACAAATTATTCCTCGAACGGTGTTTTCGAGTGTCTGGGTATGATATGCTTTTTGCTTCAATGGAGGCTATATCATAACAATTCGAGCATGATTTCATCCCATCGAGTGATGTCACCCGAACAGCCGCCGTACCGCCTCTCTGATCGCATGCAACTCCACTATCGTTAACCGGTAATTTACGGTGGTATGATTTCCCTTTTCCTATCTTATATTCAAATAAGCTTGTATCTGTTGAATCTTGTGCACCTGATATGTCAATTGCATTCCTAGTGCTCTGTGTTGTGTTCGTCAGTGCCGTTCCGGCCTGATCCGAGGGTGTGATCGCAGGATTAACGTTGTTGTCAGGCAGCGTGGGATAGCATCGCTGGCAGGGTTTAAGCTCTAATTGCACAGCTTCATCCGCACTCATACAGGAGGTCCAACCCTAGCCACAGCTGGTTAGATGTTCGCCCAGGGCATTCTTTTTATGGCTGTGGTAGCTTAGGTTCGTCCCAACACGGTATAACCGCACATCGTGTAGACCTGCGTGATTTGAGTACACCTGAACAACAGTACCTGTATTACCCTGAATAGAGTCTATAACTCCTTGTACAACTTGATCGCTCGTCCCATTAAATGCACTGGAAACTGGATATCGACCAACACCAGCTGAATTGAATATTATGACAGCTTCGTCGTCATCTACATCAACCGACACACCAGACTTGCTTCCGCCTGCTCTGTGACCATTGCTGGTGAAAATGGCTTCATCGTCCGATAAAGTGGTAACCATATAATGGCCTGTGTCCATTTCTACGTATTTCTATTTACCGCTTATTGTACTGGATTTTATGAATGTGCAAACCTACGTCCTCGAACGCACCCGTCGATGTTCGTGTGTAAATACAGATTTTTATCAGCTACTTAAAATAAAAAGCGATGCTTTCGAAGTGTGAGATTTATAGGGATTGTTACAAGTTTCATAAATGTTTATTTATGATGCAATATTGCAACGAGACAACGTGCACCACCGCATGTAGTCACACGGTTCAAATGTGTAGATTGGAGAGTGAAGACCGTCCCATACTCGCAGAACACATCCTTGACATATTTTTTTCAATATTATTAATATAAATAAATAATATAAATATACCATAGTGAGAGCTTATAGGAACATTTTCTTTTGAATGTTTACGTACTAGGTCAAGTACATACTAAATGGATGGAACATTTTTTGAACATTTTTCTCCAAGAACTGGATTCCGTATGAAATTACCTCCTGAAATTTTTCAACCAATCAAACTGATGATAAATTCCAACTGATGATAGAATTTGGATTCTACCATTATATGACAGCCAAACGTACGTTTATGGTAAACCAATCTTTAAAAACAAATTTTGATGCTTTTAAAAATATTACAGAAGTGTCTGCGATTGGAGTATATGTACTTGTTTGAGATTAAGGATTGCTCCTCACCGACAGCTACATCGAGATTAGATTTTGAATTGTACAGAACTAATCACAAATTCACAAGGCATTTTTTAGCTATACATACGTATGAAATAAATAACAGATATTGTAATTTTGTTTTAGGATTTAGGTAGGGGTAATATTTCTTTGATTTGCGAGTTCATCATCGATGCCCTTCTCCGAGGACGCACAGGTATAAGATACCTGATACAGATACTGCTTTCTTCTACGATTTAAATCAAAATGTATTCAAAATATGCATATGTATTCAATTGTGGTATTTATTGGAAATAAACATTGTCAACTCCTTGATTGTGTATTGAGAGCTACAATAAATTCGTATAACTCATCTATCAAGGGAATATAGTATTTATTAAATTCATCCGTGCGTTTTAGGGTTTACTAAAAATATATTCAGTAACGTATAGTTTTTTTGTGCCTGTTGGGGGATATTGTGCTTGATCTCAGATTTCCCTGTGCCTGTTGGCTAGTGAGTACCCTTATCCCCAAGATCCAGAGTCTCATCCTCATCAATCCTCAGCAGGAGTAAGCATATCAAAAAAAAATGTGCGAAGGTATTTTTATACTGAGCGTATATTGAAAATCTTGCAAAGCCAATATGTCATAGCAAAAAGTTGAATGTGCATGTCTATACACTCACACGGAGAAATATCCCACGAAACTATAGCACTTCATTTTGATACTGTGGTGAAAATTGAGAATTCTACACTGTTGACTCGTGACATACGTGCATAATGGATAGCCTTAAAACATTTTCGTATATTGAATAGCCTTATCTACATCTGAAGAGCAATAGCGGTATGTACACCTAACGAGCACTCTTGCAATATGTACACTTGTGAACAGCAGAATCTTGATGGTCGACTTGGCTTTTGATTCAAAGTACAACTATGCAGTTCATGTGGGACAATTGATGATTTACACTGCAGTGACTGACAGACTACATCACTATTTAACATCATTTGAGACTTGTTGAGTCGTTGTTGACGCTGCCGGAAGACGCCCTTGGGGGGTTTTTTTTATAGATATATTAAACCTACTCTCAGGCTCCCGGGTCTCCCCCAAATAAATGAGAATGCGGTATTTTTTATTTATCAGGACCAGCCAGCCACCAGCCTCCAGGTATTATAAAACCATACCAGGTAAATATAAGGTATTATTTACTGTTAAGTATTTATGTACACTTTTCAAAGAAAGCAAGAATGTCACAGATTTTCTTACTCTGGAGCATTTTATATTGAGACTTATTTCAGAAGTTCTTGAATCTCCGGTTGAAATAAACGTGCAAGAATACTGAGAGTGAGAGCAGTGTGAGCACTGCAGCATTTAAAAAAACCCCCATCGTTCAATGATATTCGCTTTCAAAGTTCCAAATACGCAACCCGCAGATGGAAAATCTATTTGTATTTAAATATTATAATTAAAAAAACAAAATATAGATTATGTACATAAAACAAACGATCAAACAGATGAACTTTTTTACTTGTATTTATGTATTTTATCAAATAAATATGTTTGTTTTTTGATTAAAAATATTTAATCAACAGCATGTAAATATTGTTGTTTTTAAAAAAAACAAATTTAAAAAATATAATATGCATATTTTCTCAAATACAAAAAGGCTCAATATTTACATATTTATTTATGTATGATAATTTTGTTTTTGTTGTTTGTGTTTCAAAAACAAAGAAAATATTCCAGACAACATCAAATATAAAATATTGGACGGAAGAGGAACCAGGGGATGTTTATTTTTTACTACGGAGGTTGTCCCATAGGTAAATCAAAAAAGCTATTTCATTGGAGGTTAGACGAATCAATCTTTTTTTTAAATCTCATCCTGATCGGACTATTGGTTCAAAAATTATGAAAAAGTACAGTTTGTACCAGAACTGGTCAAATTAGGCGCGACATATTATAGAATTCCATTTATAGTTCCATACTCGACAGACCTTTCTGGCATCATAGCATACTACTTCAATGTTTTGGTCTATATATACGCTTATAGCGAGTCTAAACGGGTATATTGGCGAGCTCATATTCTCATTGGTAAAAAACTATTTTTCTCCAACTCTAAATGCCTCAATGCGTACAACTTATGATACACTATAATCGAAATCAGTGTAGTGAGAATTGAATCAAATAAACATAATTATACAATTGTACTAGCAGTAGTAGTATTATCATGCGTTCTCGTCTGTTCAATAACTAATCGATAATATATATATATATATAAACATATACACACACATGCATACATATATATATATATAAACATATACACACACATGCATACATATATATATATATATATAAATATATATATATATATATATATATATATATATATATATATATATATATATATATATATATATATATATATATATATATATATATATACATACATGTTTTATACATACATATATAAAATATATATATATGTATTGATATCTATTAACATTCATGCCTATATATATATATATATATATATATATATATATATATATATATATATATATATATTCATATATATATGCGTATAAACATATTAATTTATTTATATATATACATATGTACATATACATACCTATACATCAAATATACACATATACTTGTATATACATATACACATATACTTGTATATACATATACACATACATGCATAGAACAAGTATTGTAGTGACCTTTGAGTGATAGCGATTTATAGAGTTGATTGAGCTGGTCGATTTAACTATATACTGGACTTAGTTAACATCTCCATTAACGACGCATGTTGGATTAGCGATAAATTAAATGATGTATTTTCTATAGGATATTCACAACCAATCACTGGCCGCATTTATATAGTTATATACCAGTAAATGAAACATATTCGTGTGGAATCCAATAGAGTGTGCGCTTCGTATATGTTACTTATAACATTTTGAGCAGGGAGTCATGGCGCCTACTGAGCTCACCAGAGTAGGCGGCGTAGTGCCTTTCTGACCACAAGCTACTCCACTGGCGTCACTATCCACTTTGCGGTGATATTTCTTCCCGTTTCCAATCTTATACCGGGTTTCAGCTACATTATTAGGCTCAGCCACATCTCGACCTGAAGAATTCACCGTTACCTGATTATTCTCTGCGTTGACCACCGTCGCCCTTGTGTCCTGCCTCGAGCGAGTGTTGGGGTACGAATCGGTTCCCTCAGACAGGACAGAGACGTACATCTGAACGCTCTGATCGAGACTGCTCCTGGCCCTTTCAACAGTTGATGCAGATATCGCAGCAGCCCTCGCACTGTGCGCCCGTGTGTTAGGGTATGTAGTGCTAGTTGTTGTAGAAACTGAAGATGGATAGCATTTCGAGCAAGGCTTCATTGTTTCCGTTGATGTCACCTCGATAGGCAATGTACTGCCCGTCGAACCACACGCCACTCCGTCATCGTTGATGGAAACTTTGCGATGATGGTACGATTTTCCGTTTCCGATCCTATAGATGACTGAGGCTGCATCATGTACAGTCATAACACCGTTTGCAAAAGAACTATCCACTACAACATCCGCCGGTTCTCTACTGCTCGTACTTGAACGTGTGTTAGGGTAAGCATTAGACACCTGGGGCGGGTTCCGGTCGCTCGACTGTGTGTTGCGAACGAGACCGCTCGTAAGCTCTGAATTGATGAGACTAGATATCGTACCATTGCCGGCAATAAGTGCTTGTGTGGTGAGATTTGTAGTACTTTGTGATTCTTCCAAGGAAAGATCATAACATTTTGAACAAGGCTTCATCGCACCCACCGATGTCACCTGAACAGGCGCTGTGCCGCCTCTCTGACCACACGCCACTCCTTGACTGTCAATGGTAAGTTTGCGGTGATACGTATTCCCTTTGCCGATTCTATACTTGGCCAAAGCTACATCTTGTATACCTGTGGTCTCAACTGCAATGGGCAGGTATACAGTGCTAGTTGTTGTAGAAATGGAAGATTTATAACATTTCGAGCAAGGCTTCATCGTCTCCATTGATGTCACCTCGATTGGCATTGTTCTGCCCGTCGTACCACACGCCACTCCGTCATCGTTGTTGGAAACTTTGCGATGGTATGTGTTTCCATTGCCGATCTTAAAGACAATTGAAGCTGCATCATGTACAGTCATAATACCGTTTGCAATAGAAATATCCCTTACAACGCCCGCCTGTTCACTACTATTCGTACTTGAACATGTGTTCTGGGGCAGGTTCCGGGCGCACGACTGCGTGTTGCGAACGAGACCGCCCGTAAGCTCTGTATTGGTGAGACTAGATACCGTACCATTGCTGGCAACAAGTGCTTGTGTGCCGCGATTTGAAGTGGTTTTAATTCTATAAAAGGAACATCATAACATTTCGAACAAGGCTTCATCGCACCCACAGATGTCACCTGCACAGCCACCGTACTGCCTCTCTGACCGCATGCAACTCCACTATCGTTAACTGATAATTTACGGTGGTATGATTTCCCTTTTCCTATCTTAAATTTAAATAAGCTTGCATCTGTTGAATCTTGTGCACCTGATATGTCAATTGCATTCCTAGTGCTCTGTGTAGTGATCGTCAGTGCCGTTCCGGCCTGATCTGAGGGTGCGATCGCATGATTAACGCTGATTCCAGGCAGTGTGGGATAGCATTGTTGGCAGGGTTAAAACTTCAGTTGCAAAGCTTCATCCGCGCTCATACAGGAGGACCAACCTTCGCCGCAGCTGGTTAGATGTTCGCCCAGGGCATTCTTATTTTGCCTGTGGTAGCTTAGGTTTGTTCCAACGCGGTATACCCGTGCATCGTGTAGACCTGCGCGATTTGAGTACTCCTGAACAGTGCCTGTATTACTCTGAACAGATTCTATACCTCCCTGTACAACTTGATCGCTTGTCCCATTATATGTACTGGAAACTGGACATCGACCAATACCAGCTGAATCGAGCATCATGACAGCTTCGTCGTCATCTACATCAACCGACACACAAGACTTGCGTTCGCCTGCTCTGTGATCATTGCTGGTAAAAATGGCTTCATCGTCCGATAACCTGGTAACCATATAATGGCCTGTGTCCATTCTACGCATTTCGATGTACCACTTATTGTACTGGATTGTATGACTGTGCAAACCTATGTCCTCGAATGCACCCGTCGATGTTTCAAGAAGGTGTTGTTGTGTATATACAGATTTTTACCCGCTACTTAAATAACAAGCGATGCTTCCGAAATGTGACATTTATAGAGATTGTTACAAGTTTCATTAATGTTTATTTATGATGCAATATTGCAACGAGACAACGTGAACTACTGCATGTAGTCAGTCACACGGTTCAAATGTGTAGATTGGAGAGTGGAGATTTTTTCTACAAGTCAAAAATAAAAACATGAAAACTCCCCTTGTTGTTTATTTTTATTAAATTTTGGAAGAAAAAAAAATTACTGTCTGACTCTTTGATTTTAAAACAAAATCAAATACGCTTGCGAGACAGAGAATTTACGAGAGGTTCTCAAATTTGAAATTAAAAAAAAAATTAACCCTCTCCAGGTCATTTCACGACTATAAATATATTTTTAAAAATAAAAAATGTTCAATTTAGAGGGCTATGACTTTGACAGAGATGTCCTATTTTTAAATTGATATTAAAAAAAAAGTATCGCTCCACAAGTATAATTTTTTTGTTTTTGTTTTTACAACATTAGTATAAAAATTCTTCTTAAAAATGTTCGGATTTCGGCATTCGGCAACCGGGCATCGGACAATATGCTCCGGTGTTCGGCAATAGCCAAGCGATCTAGAACCCCGGTGCAGGCTGCAGCCTAGAGAGAACAGTGCAGCACTGGTCGTCTTCTACTCAGCGGTCCCAGACCCCAGATACCCAGATTCCAGTATGTGACCTAAAAACCAGGTCCCAGGATTCCAGGGCAACTAGGAAGCCCTGCAGGAATTTCGAATTCGACAATTCGTCGATGGCAAAATAAACGAAGAGCTGCAACTCTGCAAGGGGCCCAACTGCAAACCAAATTTCAAAATTGAAAACATTACTCTTACTATGTAAATAATAAATATGTACATACATACATAGTATGTACTATGTGAAACTTGAAACGTTGTTTGCTTGAATCACAGGATCTATTTAATATTTATCTAGAGTAATCGACACAACTACCAACTCGTAAGTAGTTCTTTCAAATATGTTTTTTCTTAAACAAAATATTTCTTAGCGTTCTAAAAAAAAGCTATAAAAACGAATCTTTACACAAAAACTTTTTTCAAGACGATCTATTTATTAAAAAATAGAGATAAAATGTACGATGTTTCACTGGCTACTCTGGAGGCCTGGAACTTGAACTGGACAGAGGAATCATCACTCTAGTGGGGTGGACAGGTCGAGACTTCAGAGTTCGGACTGCCACTGGAGAAGTGGAGAGTGAGAAAACTCAGAAAAGAGTTCGACTTTTAAAAAAAAGTGAGCACTGAGTGGGGAGAGTTTGTGATGTGGGGTCAGGGATGAGGGACCAGACTCCAAAGTCCAGAGGACTAGAACTGCAGGACAGTATGACTCCCTCTACGCTCTCTTTACGTCTGTCATTCTCAATAAACAGGGGCCACGAAAAAAACGTGTTCGATGATCAATACTACACTGTTGTACGCACATCTTCTGTATAAATACTAGACCCCGACGTGTTTTTAGTTCACTCTTCAATCTACTTGTCTCCAACGTTCCAAGTCCACAAAATCCGCTTAATTTTCCAAGTCTACAAGTATCTTCTTCTCTTTCGAAAAATCGCACCATGGTCTCTGCAAAGTTCGTCACCCTCGCTGGTCTTTGCGCACTGGTATGTGCTGCACCTATCGATGACTTTGACGTTCCCAACACAAACTTGACTGTTGCACCGGGAAACGTGACTGTTGTGGACGCTAACCTGACATTTGACGCTAACGAAAACGTACCGTCACCACGGTACATCCCAGGCGTGAACTGGCTTGATGTGGATACATGTTCATTATTTGAAAGCGAGTGCTGCGACGAGAGCATCTGCGACTTTACGACAAAGTATGGAAACAGCTATTGTAATTATGAATGTAACACCCACGCCTGCGGCTACGACGGCGGAGATTGTGTCCCAGACAGCAAACAGATCCGCATTGTCAACGAGTGCCACTTGGCGATTGATGTCGCTATTCGCTATCGCAAGGCTGACGGTACTTGGGAATCTAAGTGCTGGTACAACACAGAGCCGTTCACGGCGTTTAATCCGAGATACGTGGTAAGTTCGAATCTCGTTTGGTACTACTACGCTGAGGCTAGCAGCGGAAACATGGTCTGGACTGGAGACAACGAAAAAATGTGCGGATCGCGTACGCTAATGTTCCGTAAAGTCACCAGCCCTAAAAATGCGGAATATCTGGAGGCCACGCTTACTTGCAACAACTAGCGCACCGGCCGCCAACGCTTTAAGTTCACTGCAAAATAAATATATATATTTTCACACATACCATTTTTCATACTAAAGTATACTTCGCAAGCGTCTTTCCGGCCGCTGGACTTGCGAGTCTCACGCAGGCTCGCAAGTATCTTTCCGGCTGCTAGGTCTGCATCACAGCCGCGACCGCCTGATCCCAGTTGGGATCCTCACGCTGCTGGTTCGCAAATACATACTGTACATTGTACCTTTTCACGCGTTCTAGGAGTGCAGTGTCACCGAAAGGCGTCTTAATTGCGTCGGGAAATTCGCCCCCACTAGGTCGGGTCTTGTTGCGCTCTGCAAAGTTGAGTTTATCATAATACGCGTCCTGACTATCGCTGCCTTTGGCTGTCAGCGAGTCGTTAAAGACTCCGTACCTAAGATCGTCCAGTGGCAGCCCGCTAAGTGCACCATCAATACTGAACGAAAAGGTCAGATACTTGAACAGGCCGGCGAGGTGGTCCACGAACTTGGCCTGGTACTCTTTCGACGGATAGTTAACCCCGTGTGCGATATAGTCTGTGCCGTCGTGGTACAGGTGGCTCTCACTCCAAAATCCCCAGCCCGCTTGCAGGAACGCGATGCGCGTGTCCTTATCGAACTTGGCTGCACACGCGGTAAAAAAGTCCAACTCAAACTGCTGCACGTCCGCGGACGACCAGTCCACACCCACAAACTTTTCGCTGTAAATGGAGTGTAGCGTGTACTGTGTAGGCTGTAGACTCTTCTTGTACATAGAGACCGAAAGAGAGAGAGAGAGAGAGATTGAAGAGAGAGGGCGAAGTGGGCAAAAGCGCTGAAGCCTCGAAGTGATTTGCAGCTGCGCAACAAAACTCAAGAAGCACATAGATTTATTGAGTTATTCAAGGATTCACAAAGACAAACAATGGTGAATAACCTTTGGCTATATTTGTCTTGAAAAAACTCGTTGTTCATCAGGCAATAGGGATGATCAGCCCCAAATGTGATTGTAGGTTGGAATATAAAAGGTAATAGTGTTTGCAATAAAGCACTCAAACAGAGCGAGACTACTACTACTGATTCACTACTATTGAGACACTACTAGTGAGACAATGCTCACCACTACCAAATCAAAACAAGATGGATTCGATGAGGGATATGTCGGTACTCCAACTAACTCACCACCAGTGGTGTGTCGAGACAAAACATTGTCCACCACTACCGACACTGGGCATGGCGTGATTGACGAAGCTCACGGCGATACTCTGTCCAGCTCACCATCCGCGATGCGTCGAGATGCAGCAGAGCAACCGACGGTGTTGGAACAGATTATCAAGCTCGCCACAGAGCAGGATATGGAGCGGAAGAAACTTAGCGAGAAGTTGGCTATCATGGCCAAGAATCTGGAAGACGTGACTGAGAAATGAAATAAATCGACCAAGGATCTAGCGGACACGAATGAGAAGTTGGCGGACACGACTAAGGAGCTGGACAAATTAACCAAGGATCTGATGGAGACGACCAACAAGTGGGATAAATCGACCAAGGATCTAGCGGACACGAATGAGAAGTTGGCGGACACGACTAAGGAGCTGGACAAATTAACCAAGGATCTGATGGAGACGACCAACAAGTGGGATAAATCGACCAAGGATCTAGCGGACACGAATGAGAAGTTGGAAAAATCGACCAAGGATCTAGCGGACACGAATGAGAAGTTGGACAAATCGACCAAGGATCTGATGGAGACGACCAAGAAGTTTAATAAATCGGCAAAGGATCTAGCGGACACGAATGATAAGTTGGCGGACACGACTAAGAAACTGGATAAATCGGCAAAGGTTCTAGCGGACACGAATGAGAAGTTGGCGGACACGACTAGGAAACTGGATGAATCGACCAAGGATCTAGAGGACACGTATAAGAAGTTGGCGGACACGACTAAAAAATCGAATATACTGACCAAAGACCTGGCGAAGAAGACTAAGAAGTTGAACGAATCGACCAAGGATTTAGCGGATACAACTAAAAGGTTGGATATAACGGCCAAGGATTTAGTGGACACGACTGAGAAGTTGGGAACCAAGACTGTAGAGTGTGAGACTCTTTGTGACGATCTAGCTGCTGCCCGGGCGAAACAAGAGAGTATATATCTAAGTCAGGTCCAACAACGTCCAATTTTGCCTGATGCATCCGGTGTGGCCAGTGTATCCGCTGACGCCAACCGTCTAGTACACAGCTTTCCCGTATTTCGCGAGGAGCTCATGTACTTTACTTGGTACCCAGCCTCTAGTAAATACATGTCTGTTGGGCTACGGGCTGAACTGCTGCAAACCATGAAAAAATCTGATACTATTGTCCGCAGTCTGCAAGCATTGTCCATCAATTTGCAACCTTCCGTGAAGGACGTTGTGGATAAATTAGTCATATTTGGTCAAGGTTGGAACACGTACTTAAACTGTAGTACGTACTGGCACGTGGGTTCTCGTTATGCTTTGGATGAGAATGTTTGCGCCAACCGGACCTTGATTGATCAACTGAAAATGCATCTGTCCTAACTTTAATCCCTCAATGCATGCCGAGCTTGATACAATAATGTCCAAGTGAATGAGAATTTAAATAAACGAAAATATCTACGCAACTACAACTAAAACTAGTGGTAGTGAATATATATAGAAACATTGATATATATATTTAATATATAGATATATAGATTTATATAGATTTATATATATATATAAACATAAATACATACATACTATCATACATAAATACATACATACATACATATATACATACATACATACATACATACATACATATACATATATACATACATACAAATACATATATACATATATAGATACCTACATCGATACATATATAGATACATACATACATACATACATACATAGATAATTATATAGATGTATAGATAAATAGATAGATATATAGATAAATAGATATACAGATATACAGATATATACTTAAATAGTTATATAGATATAGAACAGGTAATATACTTATTGTTTGAATGTTAGCGATTTATTGAGTTGATTTCGTTGATCGCTTCGCTTTCAATATTGTATATTGGAATAAGTCAAAACTTCTCCATCAACAACGCATGTTGAGGTAGCAACAAATTCGATGGTGTATTTTCTAAACAACTTCCACGACCAATCACTGGCCGCATTTATATAGTTATATACCAGTAAATATAACATATTCGTGTGGGATCCAATAGTGTGCGCTTCGTATAAGTTACTTATAGCATTTTGAGCAGGGAGTCATGGTGCCTACTGAGCTCACCAGAGTAGGCAGCGTAGTGCCTTTCTGACCACAAGCTACTCCACTGGCGTCACTATTCACTTTGCGGTGATACTTCTTCCCGTTTCCAATCTTATACCGGGCTTCAGCTACATTAAGCTCAACCACATCTCGACCTAAAGAATTTACCATTACCTGATTATTCTCTGCGTTGACCACCGTCGCCCTTGTGTCCTGCCTCGAGCGAGTGTTGGGGTACGAATCGGTTCCCTCAGACAGGACAGAGACGTACACCTGAACGCTCTGACCGGGACTGCTCCTGGCCCTTTCAACAGTTGATGCAGATATCGCAGCAGCCCTCGCACTGTGCGCCCGTGCGTTAGGGTATGTAGTGCTAGTTGTTGTAGAAACTGAAGAGGGATAGCATTTCGAGCAAGGCTTCATCGTTTCCGTTGATGTCACCTCGATAGACAATGTACTGCCCGTCGAACCACACGCCACTCCGTCATCGTTGATGGAAACTTTGCGATAGTACGATTTTCCGTTTCCGATCCTATAGATGACTGAGGCTGCATCATGTACAGTCATAACACCGTTTGCAAAGAACTATCCACTACAACATCCGCCGGTTCTCTACTGCTCGTACTTGAACGTGTGTTAAGGTAAGCATTAGACACCTAGGGCGGGTTCCGGTCGCGCGACTGTGTGTTGCGAACGAGACCGCCCGTAAGCTGTATTGGTGAGACTAGATACCGTACCATTGCTGGCAACAAGTGCTTGTGTGCCGCGATTTGAAGTGGTTTTTAATTCTATAAAAGGAACATCATAACATTTTGAACAAAGGCTTCATCGCACCCACAGATGTCACCTGTACAGCCACCGTACTGCCTCTCTGACCGCATGCAGCTCCACTATCGTTAACCGATAATTTACGGTGGTATGATTTCCCTTTTCCTATCTTATATTTAAATAAGCTTGCATCTGTTGAATCTGGTGCACCTGATATGTCAATTGCATTCCTAGTGCTCTGTGTTGTGTTCGTCAGTGCCATTCCGGCCTGATCCGAGGGTGTGATCGCATGATGAACGTCGTTGCTAGGCAGAGTGGGATAGCATCGTTGGCAGGGTTCAAGCTTCAGTTGCAAAGCTTCATCCGCGCTCATACAGAAGGTCCAACCCTCGCCACAGCCAGTTAGCTGTTCGCCCAGGGCATTCTTTTTATGGCTGTGGAAGCTTAGGTTCGCCCCAACGCGCTATACCCGTACATCGTGTAAACCTGCGTGATCTAAGTACACCTGAACAGTACCTGTATTACTCTGAATAGAGTCTATACCTCCATGTACAACTTGATTGCTTGTCCCATTTAATGTACTGGAAACTTGACATCGACCAACGCCAGTTGAATTGAATATCATGACAGCTTCGTCGTCATCTACATCAACCGACACACCAGACCTGCTTCCGCTTGCTCTGTGATCATTGCTGGTGAAAATGGCTTCATCGTCCGATAACGTGGTAACCAAATAGTGTCTTTTCTCCATTTCTACGTATTTCAATTTACCACTTATTTTACTGGATTAAATAAATGTGCAAACCTATGTCCTCGCATGCAACCGTCGATGTTCCGAGAACGTATTGTGTGAATACAGGTTTTTACCAGCTATATAAAATATCAAGCGATGCTTTCGAAGTGTGACATTTATAGGGATGGTGACAAGTTTCATGAATATTTATTTATGATGCAACATTGCAAACAAACAACGTGCACTACTGCATAGAGTGCATGCAGTCACGCACTCGATTCAAATGTGGAGATCGTCCCATATGTACGCACAATTCACAGTACACATCCATCATGATGGCAAATTTAATTCACATTATTTATTATGCAGTCCAGCAGTGATTATTTTATAAATATAGTTTATTTTCCGTCATCTGGTTTGAATTTGGCAGAAGTCTCCATTTACATTTGATTTCACTTGAGAAGGAGGTTTTTGTTATTTATATATTTTTTTAAAGAACCCCCCCAAACCCTAAATACATACTACACAATAGATTATATTTTTCAAAAATACATTTTAGTAAAACAAATACAAATACATGATTTTCCATTTTACATTTTTCCTTCTGCCACTGCATAATAAAATATAGAGAGCAAATATCATTGGATGATGGGTTTTAAAAATTATGCTACAGTGCAAATACTGCTCTGAGTACTCTTGAAGATTTACGTCACATACATCGTAGATTCAAGATGTCCCAAAATATAATACTCCAGAGTTAAGGCAATAAATCTGTAGCATTCCTTCTTACAGCGACACTATTGACTATAAATACCGCATAAATAGCGAGTTAGCGACTTGGGCGCATTCATGTTTACTGTTTTGGGGGGGAGGGGGAGGGGGATTTTTTTGTAAACAAAATATATATAAAAAACCAAAATTCGCAATTCAAGGTTTATCCACACGGAACGAAGTCCACAGACTTCAAAAAAAAGTCTCGACGAGCATAGCCTTCTAAATATGACAAACGAGTGTATTTAGTCAGTCTGTCACCGCAGTGTATATCACCGATTGTCCCATATGTAGTACTGCATTTTTGTACTTTGCAATTTAAGCCAAGTCTAACTGTTCACAGGCGTACATAATGTGAAACGATCATCAAGACTGCTCGTTAGGTGTACATATGCGGCTATTGCTCGTCAGACATTGATAAGACTATCTAATATACATCAATATATTTAGGCTATCCAATATGCACCAATGTTACAAGTCAACAATATAGAATTCTCAATTTTTATCAGTATCAATATTTGCTGTAGTTTCTTGGGATCATGAAGTGATATAGTTTCCTGGGATATCTCTACGTGTAAGTGTTCAGACATGCACACTCAGCTTTTTGCTATGCCATGTTAGCTTTACTAGATATTTTTGATATACACTCAGTATGAGGAAAATATCTTCGCACATTCTCTTGGGTATGCTTACACCTGCGGAGCAAATATGCGTGAACAAGGCTGAACTGAACAACGAAATCCTCCCAAGTTAATCATAGCTCCACATGTATACATATACTTGCAAGAATTGATAACCTTATTGGTAAGCTGTATCTCTTGTATGTTTTGAATTCCTAATTAAGTATTTGAATTATTATTTGCGGCGAGAAACTCCAATAAAGGCTCTAATACGACGTTGTTTCCATTGACGAGCGTCGCGTTTGACATGTCTGTCTGCAGTCCTATATAAAAAACTGGTTTACTCTGTTGCTGTCGATAAAGGGTAGACATAGGTGAGATGGTCAGTTGTTTGAGTCATCGAGTCCCTTACACAGTAAATCTAGTATTCTTTGAGAACACTTTATGTCGCCAAATATTCATATAAAATAAATATAAATAAATGCACATGACTCCGCATATATACAGAACAACGAAAACTAATATATATATTTCGAAATGAATCAGGAATTCCTCACAGAATTAAAACAGTGGACCATGATCCAACCTCCGCCCACTTGCGTAAAAACACAGATAGAGTTTGCACTCAATTTCGCAACCCCTGTCGAGAATAGAGTTTCAGAACGCCATACCAAAACGACTCTAACTTGTCCTGTTGCAAAAGTACTCAATGATATAGGCCAAACGACTACTGATACATATACCCACTTATCTACGATTTACACCCACTTATGTACTATTTATACCCGTTTATGTACTATCTACATCCACTTCTGTACTATTTACACCTATTTATATAATGTTTACATCCACTTATGTGTTTCTTATACCCATTTATGTACTATCCAACCCCACTTATGTACTATTTACACCCATTTATGTAATGTTTACACCCACTTGTGTACTACTTCTTACCCGTTCCTATCCGGGATATGTAGTTGAATATACCAACACACATACATAGTACATCAACAGACCACACTTCTAGTAAAACACTGGTACCCCTCCCTCGTATTGTACTAGCCCATTAGTACGCTCGAAGAACCCAAATCCTAAATTCACATCAGCACAGGACGCACATACGTACATACGAAATAAACAAAACAAACGCACACATACGGCTATATAAAAAAAACACGCGAACACACACACACACGCATATACCGACCAGGGGTTTGCATACCTGTTTCCCATACACCGGCTGTAAGTGTAGCCTGCACGGAAACTGCTGTCCATCTTTTTTATAGTTCGTTATATCACTTATACATGCCTCACCGTTTTCCAAGGCTTCCCTGAAGCGTGCCCGATGCTCGGGTTTTGTTTCCGGACCCTGTTGCAGTGGGCATGAACGAGTGTAGGCCTGAGAACTCGGATGATAGTGGTGAAAGCTTTAGAACTCACATGTGTGCTAACGGGGCGTCTGTAGAGAATGTAAACACTTCAAACCGTTTGTGAGGATAACTACAGGTCATCGGTAGCGCCTGCCAGCGATTCTATCGCCAATGCCTTCTTTGCTCTCATGAATTATATAACTCTAGGTGTACAACCTGGCTATCAGATTGAATGTCTACTTACATTCCCACATGCATACTTCTTGTGATGTACGACTTACCTGTAGAAACCTGCAGTTCTTTCCCAGAGATTCCTTAACCGAATACTTGGTCTGCGACACGAAATTGAAGTTGACAAAAGCCAGCGGCGTCTCAGGCGATGCCATCGTTGCTATGGTAACGCAGTACGGCAGCATATTTGCCAGAGATATGGTGATGGAAAACCAGGTCATATAGGAGCATGTCTCCTTGTTGACTACTCCAAGGTCCGTGTGGTATTTATCTACGGCATTCTTAAAATGGTAATCGAGTTCTCGTGGCGGTTTCGTCGCCAGGCTGTGGGTATGAAGATGGAGGAGTCAGTATATATATATATATATATATATATATATATATGTATATATATATATGTATATATATATATATATATATATATATATATATATATATATATATGTGTGTGTGTGTGTGTGTGTGTGTGTGTGTGTGTGTGTGTGTGTGTGCGTATGTATGTATATATATATATATATATATATATATATATATATATATATATATATATATATATATATATATATATATATCAGTATATTCTATACATCTAGCAATAACGATGCATCGACCTAGAGAATTCTATCGACCTGCCGTTCACCTGCAAT
>LUCW03000531.1:75000-81536 GCA_001586965.3 Sphaeroforma sirkka
AGCGGTCCCAGACCCCAGATACCCAGATTCCAGTATGTGACCTAAAAACCAGGTCCCAGGATTCCAGGGCAACTAGGAAGCCCTGCAGGAATTTCGAATTCGACAATTCGTCGATGGCAAAAATAAACGAAGAGAGCTGCAACTCTGCAAGGGGCCCAACTGCAAACCAAATTTCAAAATTGAAAACATTACTCTTACTATGTAAATAATAAATATGTACATACATACATAGTATGTACTATGTGAAACTTGAAACGTTGTTTGCTTGAATCACAGGATCTATTTAATATTTATCTAGAGTAATCGACACAACTACCAACTCGTAAGTAGTTCTTTCAAATATGTTTTTTCTTTTTTTTTAATGATTTTTTTTTTTTTTGTTTAAAAAAAGAAACAAAATATTTCTTAGCGTTCTAAAAAAAAAAGCTATAAAAAACGAATCTTTACACAAAAAACTTTTTTTCAAGACGATCTATTTATTAAAAAATAGAGATAAAATGTACGATGTTTCACTGGCTACTCTGGAGGCCTGGAACTTGAACTGGACAGAGGAATCATCACTCTAGTGGGGTGGACAGGTCGAGACTTCAGAGTTCGGACTGCCACTGGAGAAGTGGAGAGTGAGAAAACTCAGAAAAGAGTTCGGCTTTTAAAATAAAGTGAGCACTGAGTGGAGAGAGTTAGAGTTGTGGGGTCAGGGATGAGTGACCAGACTCCAAAGTCCAGAGGACTACAACTGCAGGACAGTATGACTCCCTCTACGCTCTCTATACGTCTGTTATTCTCAATATGTAGACATTGTAAATGGAGTGTAGCGTGTACTGTGTAGGCTGTAGACGTTTCTTGTACATAGAGACCGAAAGAGAGAGAGAGAGAGAGATTGAAGAGCGAGGGCGAAGTGGGCAAAAGCGCTGAAGCCTCGAAGTGATTTGCAGCTGCGCAACAAAACTCAAGAAGCACATAGATTTATTGAGTTATTCAAGGATTCACAAAGACAAACAATGGTGAATAACCTTTGGCTGTATTTGTTTTGAAAAAAAGCCTTGTTCATCAGGCAATAGGGATGATCAGCCCCAAATGTGATTGTAGGTTGGAATATAAAAGGTAATAGTGTTTGCAATAAAGCACTCAAACAGAGCGAGACTACTACTACTGATTCACTACTATTGAGATACTACTATTGAGACAATGCTCACCACTACCAAATCAAAACAAGATGGATTCGATGAGGGATATGTCGGTACTCCAACTAACTCACCACCAGAGGTGTGTCGAGACAAAACATTGTCCACCAGTACCGACACTGGGCATGGCGTGATTGACGAAGCTCACGGCGATACTCTGTCCAGCTCACCATCCTCGATGCGTCGAGACGCAGCAGAGCAACCGACGGTGTTGGAACAGATTATCAAGCTCGCCACAGAGCAGGATATGGAGCGGAAGAAACTTAGCGAGAAGTTGGCTATCATGGCCAAGAATCTGGAAGACATGACTGAAAAATGGAATAAATCGACCAAGGATCTAGCGGACACGAATGAGAAGTTGGAAAAATCGACCAAGGATCTAGCGGACACGAATGAGAAGTTGGACAAATCGACCAAGGATCTGATGGAGACGACCAAGAAGTTCAATAAATCGGCAAAGGTTCTAGCGGACACGAATGAGAAGTTGGCGGACACGACTAGGAAACTGGATGAATCGACCAAGGATCTAGAGGACACGTATAAGAAGTTGGCGGACACGACTAAAAAATCGAATATACTGACCAAAGACCTGGCGGAGAAGACTAAGAAGTTGAACGAATCGACCAAGGATTTAGCGGATACAACTAAAAGGTTGGATATAACGGCCAAGGATTTAGTGGACACGACTGAGAAGTTGGGAACCAAGACTGTAGAGTGTGAGACTCTTTGTGACGATCTAGCTGCTGCCCGGGCGAAACAAGAGAGTATATATCTAAGTCAGGTCCAACAACGTCCAATTTTGCCTGATGCATCCGGTGTGGCCAGTGTATCCGCTGACGCCAACCGTCTAGTACACAGCTTTCCCGTATTTCGCGAGGAGCTCATGTACTTTACTTGGTACCCAGCCTCTAGTAAATACATGTCTGTTGGGCTACGGGCTGAACTGCTGCAAACCATGAAAAAATCTGATACTATTGTCCGCAGTCTGCAAGCATTGTCCATCAATTTGCAACCTTCCGTGAAGGACGTTGTGGATAAATTAGTCATATTTGGTCAAGGTTGGAACACGTACTTAAACTGTAGTACGTACTGGCACGTGGGTTCTCGTTATGCTTTGGATGAGAATGTTCGCGCCAACCGGACCTTGATTGATCAACTGAAAATGCATCTGTCCAAACTTTAATATCTCAATGCATGCCAAGTTTGATACAATAATGTCCAAGTGAATGAGAATTTAAATAAACGAAAATATCTACGTAACTACAACTAAAACTAGTGGTAGTGAATATATATATATATATATATATATATATATATATATTGTATATATAGATACATTGATATATATATTTAATATATATATAGATTTATATATATATAAAAACATAAATACATACATACTATCATACATAAATAGATACACACATACATATATACATTACATACATACATATATATATACATACATATATACATACATACAAATAAATATATACATACATAGATACCTACATCGATACATATATAGATACATACATACATACATACATACATACATAATTATGTAGATGTATAGATAAATAGATAGATATATAGATTAATAGATATATAGATATACAGATATATACTTAAATAGTTATATAGATATATATATATATATTGATATATACAAATATAGATATCTCTTGTATGTGTGTGTATACATGTATATATGTATACATAAACATATATATATATATATATATATATATATATATATATATATATATATATATATATATATATATATATGCATAGAACAGGTAATATACTTATTGTTTGAATGCTAGCGATTTATTGAGTTGATTTTGTTGATCGCTTCGCTTTCAATATTGTGTATTGGAATAAGTCAAAACTTCTCCATCAACGACGCATGTTGAGGTAGCAACAAATTCGATGGTGTATTTTCTAAACAACTTCCACAACCAATCACTGGCCGCATTTATATAGTTATATACCAGTAAATATAACATATTCGTGTGGGATCCAATAGTGTGCGCTTCGTATAAGTTACTTATAGCATTTTGAGCAGGGAGTCATGGTGCCTACTGAGCTCACCAGAGTAGGCGGCGTAGTGCCTTTCTGACCACAAGCTACTCCACTGGCGTCACTATTCACTTTGCGGTGATACTTCTTCCCGTTTCCAATCTTATACCGGGCTTCAGCTACATTAAGCTCAACCACATCTCGACCTAAAGAATTTACCATTACCTGATTATTCTCTGTGTTGACCACCGTCGCCCTTGTGTCCTGCCTCGAGCGAGTGTTGGGGTACGAATCGGTTCCCTCAGACAGGACAGAGACGTACACCTGAACGCTCTGATCGGGACTGCTCCTGGCCCTTTCAACAGTTGATGCAGATATCGCAGCAGCCCTCGCACTGTGCGCCCGTGTGTTAGGGTATGTAGTGCTAGTTGTTGTAGAAACTGAAGATGGATAGCATTTCGAGCAAGGCTTCATCGTTTCCGTTGATGTCACCTCGATAGGCAATGTACTGCCTGTCGAACCACACGCCACTCCGTCATCGTTGATGGAAACTTTGCGATGGTACGATTTTCCGTTTCCGATCCTATAGATGACTGAGGCTGCATCATGTACAGTCATAACACCGTTTGCAAAAAAAGAACTATCCACTACAACATCCGCCGGTTCTCTACTGCTCGTACTTGAACGTGTGTTAGGGTAAGCATTAGACACCTGGGGCGGGTTCCGGTCGCTCGACTGTGTGTTGCGAACGAGACCGCTCGTAAGCTCTGAATTGATGAGACTAGATATCGTACCATTGCCGGCAATAAGTGCTTGTGTGGTGAGATTTGTAGTACTTTGTGATTCTTCCAAGGAAAGATCATAACATTTTGAACAAGGCTTCATCGCACCCACCAATGTCACCTGAACAGGCGCTGTGCCGCCTCTCTGACCACACGCCACTCCTTGACTGTCAATGGTAAGTTTGCGGTGATACGTATTCCCTTTGCCGATTCTATACTTGGCCAAAGCTACATCTTGTATACCTGTGGTCTCAACTGCAATGGGCAGGTATACAGTGCTAGTTGTTGTAGAAATGGAAGATTTATAACATTTCGAGCAAGGCTTCATCGTCTCCATTGATGTCACCTCGATTGGCATTGTTCTGCCCGTCGTACCACACGCCACTCCGTCATCGTTGTTGGAAACTTTGCGATGGTATGTGTTTCCATTGCCGATCTTAAAGACAATTGAAGCTGCATCATGTACAGTCATAATACCGTTTGCAATAGAAATATCCCTTACAACGCCCGCCTGTTCACTACTATTCGTACTTGAACATGTGTTCTGGGGCAGGTTCCGGGCGCACGACTGTGTGTTGCGAACGAGACCGCCCGTAAGCTCTGTATTGGTGAGACTAGATACCGTACCATTGCTGGCAACAAGTGCTTGTGTGCCGCGATTTGAAGTGGTTTGTAATTCTATAAAAGGAACATCATAACATTTCGAACAAGGCTTCATCGCACCCACAGATGTCACCTGTACAGCCACCGTACTGCCTCTCTGACCGCATGCAACTCCACTATCGTTAACTGATAATTTACGGTGGTATGATTTCCCTTTTCCTATCTTATATTTAAATAAGCTTGCATCTGTTGAATCTTGTGTACCTGATATGTCAATTGCATTCCTAGTGCTCTGTGTAGTGATCGTCAGTGCCGTTCCGGCCTGATCTGAGGGTGCGATCGCATGATTAACGCTGATTCCAGGCAGTGTGGGATAGCATTGTTGGCAGGGTTCAAACTTCAGTTGCAAAGCTTCATCCGCGCTCATACAGGAGGACCAACCTTCGCCGCAGCTGGTTAGATGTTCGCCCAGGGCATTCTTATTTTGCCTGTGGTAGCTTAGGTTTGTTCCAACGCGGTATACCCGTGCATCGTGTAGACCTGCGCGATTTGAGTACTCCTGAACAGTACCTGTATTACTCTGAACAGATTCTATACCTTCCTGTACAACTTGATCGCTTGTCCCATTATATGTACTGGAAACTGGACATCGACCAATACCAGCTGAATCGAGCATCATGACAGCTTCGTCGTCATCTACATCAACCGACTCACAAGACTTGCGTTCGCCTGCTCTGTGATCATTGCTGGTAAAAATGGCTTCATCGTCCGATAACCTGGTAACTATATAATGGCCTGTGTCCATTCTACGCATTTCGATGTACCACTTATTGTACTGGATTGTATGACTGTGCAAACCTATGTCCTCGAATGCACCCGTCGATGCTTCAAGAAGGTGTTGTTGTGTATTTACAGATTTTTACCCGCTACTTAAATAACAAGCGATGCTTCCGAAATGTGACATTTATAGAGATTGTTACAAGTTTCATTAATGTTTATTTATGATGCAATATTGCAACGAGACAACGTGAACTACTGCATGTAGTCAGTCACACGGTTCAAATGTGTAGATTGGAGAGTGGAGATTTTTTCTACAAGTCAAAAAAAAAAAAACATGAAAACTTGTTGTTTGTTGTTTATTTTATTAAATTTTGAAAGAAAAAAATTACTGTCTGACTCTTTGATTTTAAAACAAAATCAAATACGCTTGCGAGACAGAGAATTTACGAGAGGTTCTCAAATTTGAAATTAAAAAAAAAATTTAACCCTCTCCAGGTCATTTCACGACTATAAATATATTTTTAAAAATAAAAAATGTTCAATTTAGAGGGCTATGACTTTGACAGAGATGTCCTATTTTTTAAATTGATATTAAAAAAAAGTATCGCTCCACAAGTATAATTTTTTTGTTTTTGTTTTTACAACATTAGTATAAAAATTCTTCTTAAAAATGTTCGGATTTCGGCATTCGGCAACCGGGCATCGGACAATATGCTCCGGTGTTCGGCACAGCCAAGCTTGATCTAGAACCCCGGTGCAGGCTGCAGCCTAGAGAGAACAGTGCAGCACTGGTCGTCTTCTACTCAGCGGTCCCAGACCCCAGATACCCAGATTCCAGTATGTGACCTAAAAACCAGGTCCCAGGATTCCAGGGCAACTAGGAAGCCCTGCAGGAATTTCGAATTCGACAATTCGTCGATGGCAAAATAAACGAAGAGCTGCAACTCTGCAAGGGCCCAACTGCAAACCAAATTTCAAAATTGAAAACATTACTCTTACTATGTAAATAATAAATATGTACATACATACATAGTATGTACTATGTGAAACTTGAAACGTTGTTTGCTTGAATCACAGGATCTATTTAATATTTATCTAGAGTAATCGACACAACTACCAACTCGTAAGTAGTTCTTTCAAATATGTTTTTTTCTTAAACAAA
>LUCW03000532.1:0-5000 GCA_001586965.3 Sphaeroforma sirkka
TCCTATTCAAGCCCGGTCGCGTACATTTTTTGGCGAAGACAAAAATCGGTGATAATGTCGACAGAGACTTTTAGAAAAGCCTACGCTTCAGTAATAAAGTTTATTTTTTTATTTTTTAAATGAGAATAAAAATGCCTCCAGAAGGCCCCAGAAAATAGTGAACCCCCCCCCCCAAAGGGTGTAAGGGTATCCGAATAGCGAAGTGCTGAAATATGCAAATTTATAGATTTCAAGCCATAGACTCCTTAAAATAGAAAACCCCTTGTTTTATTTTAGGAGGCTATGTTATGTTCAAGCACCTAATTTTTTTTGTTAAAATAAATATATATACTGAATATGAACACTAGATTTCGCCTACGGCCATATCCAGCCAAAAAAAATACCCGGTCCCGTCCGATCCCGGAAGTCAAACTGCTGCGAGCGTGGTCAGTACTGCGGTGGGGGACCACGCGGGAATACTACGTGCCGTAGGCAAATTTTGTTTTGTTTTTATATTTTTGTATTCAAAATATATGTATTTGTTATCTGTAGCAACCCAGCATGTATTACCTGAACTTAGTTTGTTTTATATATAACTATACATTGACATACATTGTTGTACAATAAACAGCAGGGGTCCACCATAGGTTTTCGATCGGGATGAGCCTGATGACTTACATTGGAACAAATCGGACAGTTGCATACAATCACACGACATTTGATCGTATCACACTAAGAAATCCCCGAAGAAAGCAGATACAAAAGTAGTAAAAAGATCAGAAATGAAGTATAGAATGCATCAAAATTATTGGTTATCACACGGCACATGATTGTCCATATTAAAATCATTCGATTCAGCGACAATTTGCAACATTCGAGTGGTTTGCATAATGATGGCAAGTGAACACATTTGTTCATATCGCAGTCATTCAGTGACAACCCGTGGTCATGTTGTTATAGATATTTTAACAAACCTTGGCATTCAAGTATTTTTCTTAGTCCTGTAAATTAAACTTAAGTGTCCATAGTCCTCGGACATCCCTGAAATGAAACCTTGAACCCCACACACACACACACATATATATATATATATATATATATATATATATATATATATATATATATATATATATATATATATATATATATATACAAGCAAAAAAAGAAGTAACGGGGTTCGCATATAATGGCATCAATGCTCATATTATATTCTCATAGACAAAGTATACTTAGACTTTATAAGTTACTCGGTTACTCTATTACGTTTGGGTTTGGGTTCTCTGTGTGCCATCTGCAAACTCCGTTGTATGGTAAGTCATGTCCTCATGTTTGTACTTCCCAAGAATTTTCTTGAACACATAAGACAAAAGAGATGTAGTAACTCTACGTGTGCGACGAAGGATGATTTCTGTCGTCGGAATTCGATGTGACCCGATATTAAGAGCACTTGAACCGTCTACTTTGTTTACTTCGTATGTTCTGCTCTTCTTATCGGCCACTGATACCTTGAATGGTCCAATGTATTTAGCCCTATGCACAAAAACCCTAAAACATATCTCCTTCGAATCCTTCCATCGCTTCTTCATGCTTCTGTCTCTTCTTGAGTGCGATGTCCTTATCTCTCTCAAGCAAGAAAAGACGACATTTCTGGTACGACGCATCTTCACTAAACATGGTAAAACATGGTCTTCCTGAGAATCCTTGTTGAAAGGTACTTGTAATTCACTTTAACGGCCCCTGAAATAGTGAGCGGGTGTTGTACCAGTGACTAAATCCGGTGTCTTGTTCATTTGTGTCTGTACCCAATTAGTTGAGTATGGCCACATGCCAGCATTGTCTAGCAAGGCTCCACGCTTGAATTCCTTCACCTTTCTGTGTCGTACCTCATTCGCACCTTGTGTCCGAGGCTTAAAAGATACGCCCATCTTGTGACATGATCCCGCAACGAGTAAGAGTGTCGTCAGGATATCTCCTGTAAACTCACTAACGTTGTAGGTACATACAATAGCTGGCCAGCCAAAATCTGCGAAACACTTATATATGCACTCAGCCACAGTGGGTGTTGATTTGTCTTTCAGAGGATATAGAATGTTACATCGTGAAGCAACTTCAAACACGTGACAGACATACTTATCTTTCGTGTGTTCGGACGTGGGTAGCTCAACCAAATCAATGATAACCCTGCGTCACAACTCGTCTTCTGATACAATCTTTAATGGGGCATATTCATAGCGCTTGATCCGGCTATCTTCGCAGTCGTTGCATTTGTGATGCACCTGAGATATATATTGCCTAAGCTTTGGGTGTATAATTGCTCTTGCAATCTTTCTCAG
The DNA here is from genome assembly GCA_001586965.3 of Sphaeroforma sirkka. Classification (NCBI taxonomy): domain Eukaryota; class Ichthyosporea; order Ichthyophonida; genus Sphaeroforma; species Sphaeroforma sirkka. The sequence continues at coordinate 2,313 of LUCW03000532.1, forward strand.
TCATAACCTTATCCACGTGTTTAAGCGCATAATTTTGCCTTAACCACTTCAGAATGTCGTCCTCCGATGAACTCGCTGAGTCAATGTCTGGAGGTTAGGATTCCGCTACTACATCACTGGGACTTGAAGATTCGTCTGGTCTCATCTCGCCTGAAAGATCGGCCGTGTGAATTCTACTAATGTACTCCTTGTCCATGGGTTGAGTAGCATGGTGGTATACATCTGGAAAATCGTCCCTGTCAGAACGTATCTCCTTGTAGAATGCTTTCGCTAGTGACTTGTTCCTCTTTGTTACTGTAGGATTAGATTGTACCTCGGTAACGCATACTGCAGTTTTGGAATCTTGGATTCTTCAACCTTACGCTTGAAGGTCTCGCTAAAAACCCTAAACTCTAAACCCTTGAAGGTCTCGAACTGTGTTCATTTGGATGTTCCAACTGGACCTATTCGACATATGATTATATATCGCCAAGGCATCTTCTGACCTGCACGGGTACCCTGGTAGAGAAAGTATCTACCTCTCTATCCACATATATGGGCTCACATTGTATCATCGATATCAACTGTGGGAGCTATTTATCTGAATGTCTTACGGGACAACACAACGTGATGGTAGCATCGTGTATATGTACATAATTAGCAACTGTGATATCAACAACCACGGTGGATTCGCCCATGCGTTCTCATCTGTTAAGTCGATTTGGAACTCATCACCTTCTGGATGTTTCAGAGTCCGGTATCGCAGCAGCTGCGCATTATGATGTGCTGCAAACATGTCAAGGGTATGTGGACCACCACACATGTTGTCGCAATCTTAAACCATCATCTAGAATTGGCCATCCATGTTGAAGTACGGTACAAAGCGTGACAGCATATCCGATAAGTGAGTATGCATCCCCGGTATGTGTGATGCCAAATGGAAAATTTGCATTCGTATCGTGCCATCGACTGACCAATTGTGAGTTGGGGTTCTAAAATCCCCAGTCCTTAAAATGAGTGAGTGCAGTCACAATAGCCAACAGCTCTTGTTGCACCGTCGGGTAGTTGATTTGTGACGAGTTCATAGCCCTGCTAAAGAACTGCACGTATCTCGGTTTCCCGTCAATCATTTGATACAGAACGCCTCCTAACGCCATGACGGATGCGTCTGTAGCCACCATGAATGGTACTCCATGTTTCGGTGGCTGGACTACTGGAGCCCGCTGAACCACTGTTTGGAGCTGCTAAAAGGCATCATCACATTCATTAACCCACAACGCTGCCAATCTAGCCTTGTGACATCGTAAATGTTCGAAAGGCATAAGGTAGCTTGCCAAGTGTGGAACTGCATCTGACAGGAAGTTGACGAATCCGCACATGCTGTTAATATCTTTGCTTGTAGTGGGGTTCTCCGATCCAGCAAGTGTTCGACCTTTCCGTGGTCGATCATAATATCGTCCCCAGAGACCTGATATCCCAACAAATGTATCTCATTTACACCAAACTGACCTTGTTGCTGTTGATTTCGCACATATACATATTCAGCGTAGTTAAAACCTCACGCACAACACTATCATACTCCTCTTTGGTTTTAGTAAATACCACTTTATCGTCGATATATACCTGTACATTGTCCATATCTCTCAACGGGTCCTGCATGATCTTTTGAAAGAAGACTGGAAACGTATGTAGACCAAATGGTGCTCCCTTGAACAGATACTGCTGTCCATCCTAAGTGAAGGTAAATTATACTTCCAGTGTGGTTTGCATATCTTCATTTGGTGGTAGCCTTGCTTCCAATCGATGGTCGAAAAAAATATCTTCGCCCCATCCATTCTTCTCAGCAATTCATCAATTCACGATAAGCGAAAGTTGTGTGTAGGTATAATCGCGTTTATAGGGCTCACATTAAATCACATGCGAACCTTGTTTAATGTGCCATCGGAGTTAAACTGGTCTACCGCCAAAAGTGCAGGGTTGACTGGAGCCGGTTCGTAGTTGACTGCAATTACTCCGTCTTCCAACCATGCCTAACCTGTTCTCGGGCTACCTGTTCGTGACGCCACGCTACGTAGTTTTGTGTTGGACATTCAACTTCGAATAGTCTACTATTGTCAAGTCTAAACCCACGTATTCATTGTCGAACTTGAACTGAGCCCAGTCGGTAATCTTGATCTCGTTATTCTCAAAGATAAGATTCTTTAGCTTCTTCGTGAATCGAGATATCATCTCCCTCACGGTCCTAGGAGGCTTATACAAAGACTTCATGGGTCTACGTTCGCTGAGTTGGAAATCCTGATTCCCACTATCAAATCGTAGTCTGGCGAAGTGTTACAGACGACCGCCTTTGCAACTGTTGTCTATTGATCAGTGAGGGTAAACCTCAAATCTATGGTCATGTTTCGACACGTAATCTCTCTTTCGTCAGCTACTTTAACGTAGTAGGTTTTGATTTCCGAGTTATACCAGTTACTTTAATCATTCTTGCAATATAATGGCTTAATGACAACATCAACTGGTCATTTAATCATCGGCGGAGCTGACGATAGAAAGAAATCGAATCAGCCCAGTGAAACGCAGAATTCGTCGCGCAAAGCCTATTCCCTCAAGTGGCACCACACGATAATGTGCACGTTACTCGCAAGAAGCGTATGTTGGAACATCCTAAAAAACGAACAGAAGAGGTTCTGGCACCCGATGAGATGCCGA
>LUCW03000532.1:10000-13176 GCA_001586965.3 Sphaeroforma sirkka
AAGTGTACGATACGTTTTCGAAGAGTCAGGTTGTTTGGGAATGCAGCCTAAAATGGGTGGTAAATTTCATCTAAAGCTAAAATTGCCACGAGACCGATAGCGAACAAACCGTGAGGAAAGATAAAAATAAATTTAAAATTTTAAATTTAAATTTAAATAGCGAACAAGTACCGTGAGGGAAAGATGAAAAGAACTTTGAAAAGAGAGTTAAATAGTACGTGAAACTGTTAAAGGGAATCTTATGAGGCTAGTATTTGGACTTGTCATAATCAATTAGTCGTATTGCGGACTGGTGCGCTGGAGAGTGTTAAAGCCTCGAGGTGGCAGTGTAAATGACCGATTAGTGCACTTGTGATTTGTTCAGGCCAGCATCAGTTTGGAGTGGTGTATAAGGGTATTCGGAAGGTGATTTGACCCCCTTGTGGGTGGAATGTTATAGCCGTTTGCCACTGCATGGCGTCAGACTGAGGAGTCGCGGAACGTGCCTTTTGGCTAGCTCCCTGGTGCATAGGCGGCCCGAAATGTAGTGTGACACAAGTCCGCTGCAAGAGAGGGACGACTACGTGTGGTAGGTGCAGTATAAACGTTTTGAGGATGTTGGTGAAATGGCCTTATCAGTCCCGTCTTGAAACACGGACCAAAAATTTAAAATTTAATGCGAGTTAAAATTTAAAATTTTGGGTTGATTGAAACACGGACCAAAGGAGTTAACATATATGCGAGTCTTTGGGTGAGAAGGCCCGCAGGCGCAATGAAAGTGAAGGCTAACATGGTTAGCTGAGGTGAGAACCGCAAGGTGCATCATCGACCGATCTGAATGGTTTCCTGAAAGATTTGAGTAAGAGCACATATGTTGGGACCCGAAAGATGGTGAACTATGCCTGAATAGGGTGAAGTCTGAAGAAATTCAGATGGAAGCTCGTAGCGATTCTGACGTGCAAATCGATCGTCAAATTTGGGTATAGGGGCGAAAGACTAATCGAACTATCTAGTAGCTGGTTCCCTCCGAGTTTCCCTCAGGATAGCTGGAACTATTACGCAGTTTTATCAGGTAAAGCGAATGATTAGAGGACTCGGTGGCGCAATGCTGTCGGCCTATTCTCAAACTTTAAATAGGTAAGAAGTCTGACCCGCTTAATTGGGGCCAGACACTGAATGCAAGTTTTAAAATTTAAAATTTTGGTAAGCAGAAAAATTTAAAATGCGGGATGAACCGAACGTTAAAATTTAAAAGTTAAAATTTACACGCTCAGAACTTGCGGGAGAACCGAACGTTAAGTTAAAACGGTGAAAAGGTGTTGGTAGATGAAGACAGCAGGACGGTGGCCATGGAAGTCGGAATCCGCTAAGAGTGTGTAACAACTCACCTGCCGAATCTACTAGCCCTGAAAATGGATGGCGCTCAAGCGTGTCACTTTATACTTAACCGTCAGGGCAAATGCGAAGCTTTGACGAGTAGGAGGGCGTGATGATTGTTTAGAAGCCTAGAGCGTAAGCTTGGGTGAAAACGGTCATTAGTGCAGATCTTTGGTGGTAGTAGCAAATATTCAAATGAGAACTTTGAAGACTGAAGTGGAGAAAGGTTCCATGTGAACAGCAGTTGGACATGGGTTAGTCGATCCTAAAGATAGGGAAATTCCGTATTAAAGTTGTGCAAAGCCCTCGGGTGGAGCGCCGCCTATCGAAAGGGAATCGGGTTAATATTCCCGAACCTCGACGAGGAGGAAAATTAAGCGGCAACGCAAATGAACTACGCGACGTCAGCTGGAGCCCTGGGAAGAGTTCTCTTTTCTTTTTAACGAATCATTACCATGAAATCAATTTATTTGGAGCTATGGTTTAATATTCGGTAAAAGCAGTCTACTTCTTGGACTGTCCGGTGCGCTCCAGATGACCCGTGAAAAGCGTAGGGAACGATTTATTTTCTCGCGAGGTCGTACTCATAACCGCAGCAGGTCTCCAAGGTGAAAAGCCTCTAGTTGATAGAATAATGTAGGTAAGGGAAGTCGGCAAATTAGATCCGTAACTTCGGGATAAGGATTGGCTCTTAGGGTTGGGCTAGTCGAGCCCTTTGTTTGAAGCAATACGGACCGGAACTGGACTAGGCCGCAAGGCCCGGACCGGATCTGGACTGTTTGTGGAAGGCTTGGGCAGTGCTTGCACGTTTGGCTAGCGATTAACAACCAACTAAGAACTGGTACGGACAAGGGAATCCGACTGTTTAATTAAAACAAAGCATTGCGATGGCCGGAAATGGTGTTGACGCAATGTGATTTCTGCCCAGTGCTCTGAATGTCAAAGTGAAGAAATTCAACCAAGCGCGGGTAAACGGCGGGAGTAACTATGACTCTCTTAAAGGTAGCCAAATGCCTCGTCATCTAATTAGTGACGCGCATGAATGGATTAACGAGATTCCCACTGTCCCTATCTACTATCTAGCGAAACCACAGCCAAGGAACGGGCTTGGCAGAATCAGCGGGGAAAGAAGACCCTGTTGAGCTTGACTCTAGTCCGACTTTGTGAAAAACATGAGAGATGTAGAATAAGTGGGAGGAGCAATCCGACAGTGAAATACCACTACTTTCAAATTTTTTTTTTTACTTATTAAATTAAGCGGACTTAATTTAAAATTTAAAATTTAAAATTTAAAATTTAAAATTTAAAATTTAAAATTTAAAATTTAAAATTTAAAATTTAAAATTTAAAATTTAAAATTTAAAATTTAAAATTTAAAATTTAAAATTTAAAATTTAAAATTTAAAATTTAAAATTTAAAATTTAAAATTTAAAATTTAAAATTTAAAATTTAAAATTTAAAATTTAAAATTTAAAATTTAAAATTTAAAATTTAAGGATTTAAATTTAAAATTTAAAATTTAAAATTTAAATTTAAAATTTAAAATTTAAAATTTAAAATTTAAAATTTAAAATTTAAAATTTAAAATTTAAAATTTAAAATTTAAAATTTAAAATTTAAAATTTAAAATTTAAAATTTAAAATTTAAAATTTAAATTTAAAATTTAAAATTTAAAATTTAAAATTTAAAATTTAAAATTTAAAATTTAAAGTTTAAGTTTAAAATTTAAAATTTAAAATTTAAAATTTAAAATTTAAAATTTAAAATTTAAAATTTAAAATTTAAAATTTAAAATTTAAAATTTAAAATTTAAAATTC
>LUCW03000533.1:0-5000 GCA_001586965.3 Sphaeroforma sirkka
TTCGGGCCCAGTTTCGAACCTCCGAGACCTACTGGTTTACCAGCCAGTATGTTTATTTCACTAAGCCAGTTACCACTGGCGAGAGAGAAAATATTTCAAAAATTTACTCTATAGCTCTGATGCTACCATTGACCATCCTCTTGACAAACCTAACCCTGTCAGAGGATATGATCGTATGGAACTCGATGAGGCTTACCATCCTCGTAATATCGACCCTCATTTGCCAACTAACCCTGGTAATCACGATTTTGGTAATCGCTACACCAGTACCTCGTTAGAGAGTTCCGCTCTAATCCTGAGGATGAGGAAGTGAGAACCAGACATACTCGTCTCAGGCTATTACGCTCTGGTATGCAAGTCCTTGAGGACCGTCTATTGAATGACTCTGACCTTGACGATAGGAAAGCGGATAACATTCGCTATCTAATCGATAACAAGAGAAAGGAAATGGACACTATCTTGGCACTAGCAGCCCGTAGCACTGAGCATGAGCCCCTCGTGAACACTTAGAACCAAGCTTTATAAAGCAGCTAGGTAACGCGCAGGCTGAGGTCAATTTCTCTACTAATGAGAGTACAGTGGAGACACTGAAGGCCTTCGACCAACTTAAGGAGTCTGCCAGCCTTAAGGATAAGCAGATGATGAATGCCTTTATTCATTTCTGTGAGCCAGGTGAATGGCGAACTATCTTGAAGGCTCATGAGCCCAACTGGAAAGCCCTACCCTGGCACCAGTTGCGTGATAATATACTTAACACCTTTTTTGAAAATGCACGTGACCGTGAACTTCTAGAGTCTCGCAAGTTCTTTGCGAATGATACAACTATTCGAGGTGCTCTAGCTCATATGACACATATGAATACTCGGATGGGTGGTCGTACCTATACTGGCGAATATTTATTAATTTGTCAGATGATGGAGACTCTGGGAGCTAACCTCTTTAAGAAAGTCAATGATGACATCATCGCCTATGGTGATTTGCGATCTATGCCTTGGTCTGTCTTTGAGAAGATAGTACACAAGCATACCAACTCCTCTACTAGAGTACTTAGTACCACGAGCTACACCCAGCCCACTAAGCAAAACGCAGTAGAGACTAATACTGCGCGTAGTACTAAGAAACCTCGCACTACTACTGGAGGGGGTACTGGCTCTGCTTCTACCGAACCGAAAGGTGATAAGAAGGTGAGAGCGCCTTGCAAGAAGTGTGGTTACAACCTCACAAAACGTAATGGCAAGTGGAATGGTAGACACGACCCTGTTAAGTGTGCACCAGGCAAGCCAGATTTTGGACACTATATGAAAGAGTGTGCTACTTGCAAGGGTACTAACGGTTGGCACAAAGAGGAGTGCAAGGACTTACCAGACGTCCAAGTTAAGCACTGACAGTACCATATGTGCGCACTAGAGCAAGATTATGAGAAAATGTTCAATAAAATCTATACCAAAGGAGATGAACGTATCTTTCAAACAGTTTTCGTAAATGAAGAAAAAATTATGGCACTATTTGATCCAGGGGCTGAAGTCTCTGCTATCTCACGCCGAGTAGCCTACGCTACAGATATGGCTGTCCATAACGAAACAACTGATTTAATCTTGGGAAATGGCAAAGTTACTACTTGCGAACAAGCCATTGACTATGCACACGTAATGCTGTCAGATAGAAGAGAAGTGAAGACTCACCTAATCGTTACTGACATGTCTCAGAAATACGATTTAATTATAGGTATGACTGAACTTCTCAGTTTAGGTATAACACTCACTGGTCTGCCTAATGGGCTAGACCCGAATAAAGATCAGTCAGATGATAATATGTTAAAGATACCTAAACCTCCGGAAGGTGAAGCAAAGGATATGATTCCGCACTTCACCGATATAATAATGGACTTAATTATACAAAACAGGAAGATTGCAATAACTGACTGGTGTATGTTTAAGTTCTCTAATGGGTACGTTAGACTTGACTTAACAAACGTCGACTTATCTAAGTTAAAGTGTCCTTCACATAACTACGTGAGTTGGAGACACAAAGACGTTGTCAAAACCCAAATCGAAGATTGGTTAAAACAGGGTCTAATTGAAATCAATTATGATGCAACCCCAGTTAACTTAGCTCTCTTAGCGGTCGATCAATATAAATCTGATGGAACGTTTAGTAAAACAAGAATAGTACTAGACCTGTCGCCAATCAACAAACTAATTCCGCAACATAGTTTTCCCTTACCTAAGATAAGCGAGATACTACGCAAAATGGAGGGTGCGACTATCTTTTCCAAGATAGACTTAAAAGCTGCATTCCATCAACTACAGATATATGAGCCTCATAGGAAATACTTTTCCTTTACTTGGCAAGGTAAGAAGTACCAGTTTAAAGGTGCACCTGAAGGCTAACACATGTTACCTTCTTTCTTCTAACAAGTTATGATGGAACTATTTGCGGACCTGTCGTATAACGTATCAGTCTATTTAGATGATATAGTTATCTTTACAAAGACAGCACATGAACATGCTAAACTCGTTAAAGAAGTCTTAAAGCGACTTAATCATGCTAAACTTAAGATTAACGAAGACAAGTGTTCTTTTGCTAAAGATACTATACACTTACTTGGCTACAAAGTATCTGCAGCAGGGGTAGAAATTGATCCTGGCAAGAAACAGTTTCTGTTGGATTTATCAACACCAATTACTGGAAGAGATGTGAACTCTGTATGTGGGTTTGTTAACTTCTTCTCGGATTCGGTACCGCATCTTTCTCATTACTTAAAGCCTTTCAGTCACCTACGGCTGCACAAAGGACCTTTGGGAAAGCTTTGGACTAAAGAATGTGATGATGCATTTAAACTAGTCAAAAGTAAAGTAATGGACGCACCCATCATGCAGTACTCTGTGGATGGTGTCCCATTCCAAGTAGCAACCGACGCTTCAGATCGAGCGGTAGGTGGAGTGCTTTACCAAACGATAAATGGTAAACCGCGCTACATACAATTCTTTAGCAAGAGTTATAATAAGAGTCAACGGAATTACCCTACCGTTAAACAAGAGCTCCTTGCTATAGTTACTGCGCTAAGACAGTTTAAAGACTACCTTTATGGAAGTTACTTTACTGTCGCCTGTGATCAAAAGTCTTTAACATACTTAAAAGATATGAACCCTGATTCACAGTTGGTGAGCCGCTGGCATGACATTATTGCCAAGTTCGCTTTTAATATAACACACATACCAGGAATACATAACCATCTTCCTGACATGCTCTCTCGACTTGGGCTAACCCACCTTGTCAACTTATCGCACAGTTGTTAAATTTTGTTAATATTACTAAATCTACCATTACGCTGTGTTGTCCCTTACGTAACTCCGACCCATGGATACGTGATTTAATTAATATGATTCAAGACGAACCTATTTATGTCGACCGTGAAACCGACACGTTCTTGTATCAGGGATCCTATTCTATTAAGAAGACACCTTGGAAACACACCATTGTTTGTCGCATCGGTCCTGCAGGTACCACTAAGTGGAAACCCTCAACCGAATTCTTAGCTAAACTAGAGGAGTCTAAAGAGTTTGAACAAAAGCTCAAGACTCGCACAACAGATGCACCCAACAAGATTGCAGTCGAGGTAATGCCGATTGAAACGGCATTAGATCGTAAAAAACATGGAACTAGCTAAGGCCATGGATCAAAGACTCAAAACTCTAAGAGAACCTGAAGCTCGCACTCAACTACTTAAAGCGCTGCTTAAAGAACAGCCAGGAGTTGCGAAACAACTGAAGAAGATACTTCAACAATCTAATGTTGTCAATTATGTATCTCAGGAGTCTACCCCTCCTGATACTGAGGTTGCCCTTTCCAACAGGACTATGGTTCATCCAGCCAGCGTTACGCAGAATCTGACTGACTTAGAGGAGCTCGAAAGTAGAGTTAAAATTATACATAATTTAACGCATCGAGCATATGAGCATACTTATAAAATGGCTATTCGTGCAGGGCTTGATCACCCGGCGCTGAAAGAAACCATACGTGAAGTATACCGACGCTGTACTGATTGTGAAAAGAACCAGATCAAGCGATACGGTTGGGCACCCCTAAAAGTGTGACAGAAGACCAACCGATGCGCCGAGTCATAGTCGATTTGGTCAAACTCCCGCGATCCAAGCATACTGGCGATGTATATATCTGTCATTTCTTATGTGTGGCTTCGGGCTATAACTTGCTTTTATGCAATACCGAACAAACGTCCACAAACAGTGGCAGAATTATGCTATCACGTCTTCACATCACACACACACACACACACACACACACACACACATACACAAACAACACGCACACACATACACACACGCACATACACACACACACGGACACACAAACGCATACACGCACACACACACACACACACACACGCACACACACACACACATCAACACATACGTACACACACATACGTGTACATCATCATAATAATATATATGTATATGTATATATATATATATATATATATATATAAGTATATTTATATATATAATATATATATACATATATATACATATATATATATAAATGTATATATATATATATATTTAAATAAATATATATGTATATATATATATATATGTATACATATATATATATATATATATATATATAGAGATGTTATTATATATATAAACATACAGCATATACCTATATATTTATATATATATATCTATATATATATATATATATATATATATATATATATAATATATATATACATATACATACCTACACACACACACACACACACACATCACATACACACATACACACACACACATCACAACACACACACATACACATATATATATATATATATATATATATATATATATATATATATATATATATATATATATATATATATGTATATATACGCGTATATAAATAGCCTGTCGGACGTACAGTGTTGGACATTCACAAGTATACTTCTAAGGAGATTGTCAACTATGCTTCGCTCT
>LUCW03000533.1:12500-20000 GCA_001586965.3 Sphaeroforma sirkka
CATGGTAAAATACCTTCAATAAAGATTCATATATATATATATATATATATATATATATATATATATATATATATATTATACATCCTTTTCCTTTAGGTTTAAGGATTTTAGTATCCTTGCGTATGCGCTCTCTACCACTCTATGTAGACATATCTACGGGATCGTACAGTCTTCCCCCAATGCATCCCATCATACAAATCGATCTCACCTATCACCTCCCACTGCAAACATTCATACCACACCGTGTGAACTCACGCATTGTCGTCACGTCAGCAAATATATCAAAACCCTATAAAGTATTCTCAAACGAACCTTTGTTCTCTTATGTCCCCGGCGTTGACCCTCCGCATGTCGTGGACCGTGACCTTCTGGATCTGTTGCAGGTGATGGGGTACTGTTGGGGGCTGTACTGGACATTGTGATAGTACGAGACAGTCTTGACGCCAGCTGATGAGGAAAGGCATATGCAAATGAGTTGGTAAGCATAATATGTGCGATTAGCAAATAGATATCTTTGTACAGAATATATATATATATATATATATATATATATATATATACATACATACACACACACACACAGACACAGACACACACACACACACACACATATATATATATATATATATATATATACAGACAGACACACAGACACACGTATATATATATATACCAATCTATATTTTGAAAGAATATACCAGAGGAGTATACCTGTAAACAGCTGTACATACAGATACTCATGTACTATTTTCGACTAGACGTTCAAGGCTCCGCTAAAGCAACCCAAATGTTGAAGAAAATCAAAATATATCACAGTGATGTGGTACATACAGGACCCCTATACACATGGAAATGAGCACCCTTGTCCATGTACTAGTGGGTGACGGTCGTATGAAATCCGACTTCGGACAAATGCACAAAAGTTAAATCATTGTACTTGATACTTTCAGCGCTCAAATGATAACTACACCCACGGATGACTCTTTCCTTGGTACAAAACAGTACTTCAGAGGCTAAAACTTTAAACCCTAAACCCTAGTACCCTACAGCCTGTTGACTATACAATACCACATAAATGCATACACAGTTCAATCCAGATTCCTTCAAGACAGGTAAATAGACAACCCTCCATGACACGTAGGTAGTCATCTCTTTCTGACATGTAGATAAACATCCCTTCATGACAGGTAAATAGACATCCCTTCATGACAGGTAGATAAACATACCTTCATGACAGGTAAATAGACATGCCTTCATGACACGTAGGTAGACATCCTTTCATGACATGTAGGTAAACATACCTTTATGACAGGTAAATAGACATCCCTTCATGGCACGTAGGTAGACATCCTTTCATTACATGTAGGTAAACACCCCTTCATGACAGGTAAATAGACATCCCTTCATGTAGGTAAACATCATATCATGACAGGTAAATAGACATTCCTTCATGACAGGTAGGTAACATACCTTCATGACAAGTAAATAGACATCCCTTCATGACACATAGGTAGACATCCCATCATGACATGTAGGTAAACATCTCTTCATGACAGGTAAATAGACATCCTTCATGACATTTAGGTAGACATCCCTTCATGACATGTAGGTAAACATCCTTTCATTACATGTAGGTAAACACCCCTTCATGACAGGTAAATAGACATCCCTTCATATAGGTAAACATCATATCATGACAGGTAAATAGACATTCCTTCATGACAGGTAGGTAACATACCTTCATGACAAGTAAATAGACATCCCTTCATGACATGTAGGTAAACATCCCTTCATGACATGTAGGTAAACATCCTTTCATGACAGGTAAATAGACATCCCTTCATGACACGTAGGTAGACACCCCGCCATGACATGTAGGTAAACATCCCTTCATGACGGGTAAATAGACATCCCTTCATGATACGAAGGTAGACATTTCTTCATGACATGTAGGTAAACATCCCTTCATGACAGGCAAATAGAAATCCTTTCATGATAAGTAGGTAAACGCCCCGTGATAACAGGAATACACCATTTCAACACTGACCAAGCGTGTGCATGATGCATACCTCTGCACTCACTACATACGACAAAATAATATTTTCAAAACAACGAACCCGATTCAAAGCCCCTCCGACTGGTTCTTCTTCGACTTTTTTGGGTTCTTCGGCTTCTTTATCGTATGTCAAATCGACGACAAAATCGGCAGAATTGACACCTTTTGGGATTATCACGCCCATTTTAGACAGATATTCGGGCATCTGCTGTACACTGCCAAAATAACCTGTGCTTGGGTAAATAGCCCGAGAGAGAGAGAGTATAGGGTTTAGGGGTGTGAGGGTTTCGAGAGAGAGAGTACTACCATCAGCGATAAAACATATATGATACGCTAATCATGTATTAATAAATACGTAAACGAGATGGATTTCGGACACGAATTCTATGCTCAAGCAGCGTATGTTGCTCAATTATGCACGTGCAATGACCGAACGCTATCACGCACAACGATCTATGCAAGAAACCACAGCAACTGAATACATGAACACACACATATAACTCAAAACTTAGGAGAAAGCGAGACGACACCAAAGCAACTGAATGTATAAACACACACACATATAACTTAAAACTACTGAGAAAGCGAGACAACACCAAAGTGACTGAATATATAAACACACACATATAGCTTAAAAATTAGGAGAAAGCGAGACAACACCAAAGCAACTGAAATAAGCACACACAGCACAGTATAGCTATACAACACATTCACACACATATATGACTTAAGACTAACGAGGAATGAAGGACACACTCAAGTGACTGAAATGAGTACACACAGCACAGTATAGCTATACGACTCATTCATACACACATATGACTTAAGACTAACGAGGAATGAATAAGACACCCAAGTGACTGAAATGAGTACGCACAGCCCAGTATAGCTATACGACACATTCATACACAAATATAACGTGAAAGGAAAGAGGAGGCACTATCTTAGCAACGATAAAAACATATACATGTAAACTAAGAGAAGTCTTTATGCTGACTAAGTCGTACTCAGTTCACCTGACTTCATAAGCAACGTATTGTCCAACGAATCAATAAGAACAAATCCCCGCAGCAAATACATATAAATACGGAAATGTGAACTAAACGTATAAATACGTTTATGTAAACTAAAAGTATAAATACGTACAAGCAAACCAAAGCGAGGCGTATGTTGGTTGTGACCTACCTACTTCCCCAGACTTCATAAGTAACAGATTGTCGAACATATCGAATATATCTGGCCGTGGTTGGTGGATGGTGCACACAATCGTTTGGCCCATTCCTGCTAGAGTCTTAAGTGACTGCACTAGACTCAGAGAACTATACGCATCCTGCAGAGGGTGTGAGTGTGCAAGCAAACATTGAGTATATATATATATATATATATATATCCTGTGCTAATAGCCTATGGAGGGTTTTTTCACGCACTAAACCAAGTTTTACACTCACGTACCAGACCGGTCGTGGGTTCGTCCAAGTAAAGGACGGAGGGCATGGTTACTAGCTCCGTTGCCACGGTAACTCGACCTATGAGAAATGTTGGAAGTCTTAGCAGTAGTTTGCAACAAAGTGTTACTTTACGAATAAAGGCTATGGATTTGGCTTACACAGAAAGGATCGACGTACGTACTTTTGTGTTATGAGGTTTTTATATTGCACACATGAAAATAACAATGCGTAAGTAACACAATTCGGTTGTCTCATACATGTTTGTAAATTATAAATCTACAACTTATATACATACACACACATATATATATATATATATACACATATACATAAACACACACACATTTTATATTAATACGTGTTATATTTACATAAATATATATATACATATATAAAGATTAATAGATATGAAGATATATAGATACACACACACACACACACACGCACACCCATATAAATATATATATATGCATGCATACATGCATACATACATATATATATATATATATATATATATATATATATATATATATATATATATATATATATATATATATATATATACTTTCAACACACAATACTTACGTTTTTGTCCACCACTTAGCCCTCTAACAGACTCGTCGCCAATTCGGCTGTCCGCCACATTGTCCAATGCCACCATTGATATCACGCTACTAATCACCTTGTCCCTCTGCTCATAGGTAACTGTACCGAAATCAGAATACATATATAACGAGAGAGTTATGTTAGATACTATCAAGGATAATACACTGTACACTAAGCGTGGTTTGTATTCAGATGTGGTGTTGGTATCGCCATAGAAAATGCAATCGCACTGAGCATCGCCTTATTCCTTTAAGCACTAATACCAAAGTAAAAGTCATAGAATAACCCAAACGTCTAGCATTACAGTAACCGAGTAACCCTGTCTGAGGTTGCCATGGAGACAGCAGCACACGTGTATCCGAGTTTGAGTACATATCCGTCTAAGACAGTTCACGTACGACAAAGTGACGAGACAATGACCCACGATCTCAAATTGGACTTGTTGTTGGTTCAATCGCTATTTCAATACTCCGAGTATTACTATCAGCTGTGCATGTTAGAACATTCTGAATAATTACCATTAGTTGTGCATGTTGAAAGACTGAATAATTACTATTAGTTGTGCATGTTAAAATATTCTTAATAATTACTATCAGTTGTGCATGTTAAAACCCTCTGAATAATTACTATTAGTTGTGCATTTTAAAACACTCAAAAATTACCATTAGTCGTGCATGTTGAAAGGCTCTGAATAATTACTATCAGTTGTGCATGTTAAAGCACTCTGAATAATTATTATCAGTTGTGCACTTTACACCACTCTGAATAATTACTATTAGCTGTGCATGTTAAAACACTCATTAACTACCATTAGTCGTGCATGTTGAAAGACTGAATAATTACTATTAGTTGTGCATGTTGAAACATTGAATGATTATTATCAGTTGTGCACGTTACAACACTCTGAATAATTACTATCAGTTGTGCATGTTAAAATATTCTTAATAATTACTATCAGTTGTGCATGTTAAAACACTCAATGATTACCATTAGTTGTGCATGTTAAAACACTGAATAATTACTATCAGTTGTGCATGTTAAAACACTCAATAATTACTATTAGTTAAGCATGTTGAAAGACTCTGAATAATCACTATCAGTTGTGCTTGTTAAAATTCTCTGAATAATTACTATCAGTTGTGTATGTTAACTACATCACGCTCTTCATAAAAGTCGTATACACGCGACCAACCTTCAGAACAAGGTACACACACGTGTCATGTATTGACACCGTAGACTGACTGTCAGTGTAGTCGTGAGTGCAATGTTAATGGGTGTGCCTAAATCGGTGAACACTACAACTAAAGCTAACATCGACACACAACCGACCTAGTACTTAGGGATTAGGGTTTTAAGGTTTGTAACATGCTGACGTATGTTTTACCGATTTGGCGATTTAAACATTGGTGGGTACACCCGATAGATGCCATGAAAATAACACCTCACAATTGGCATGTGACAAACAGCACATGACACATGACACGTGTCACGCGACATACCCGAGGGTTCCAGGCGTAGACTAGCCACGTACTGCAGATGCTCTCGTACCGTCAGAAAGGGAAAGAGCGCATCAAACTGCATCACATAGGCCGCCTGTCGTTTGTAGTAGATGCCCCGCTGCGCCCCATTGACACGGATGTCACCTGAGAAAAACCAAGGTTTATTGTGTGAGGTTTATTGTGTGGGGTTTATTGTGTAGGGTCTATTGTGTGGGTTTATTGTGTGGGGTTACTGTGTGGGCATATTGTGTGGGGTTTATTGTGTGGGTTTATTGTGTGGGGTTATTGTGTGGGGGTTATTGTGTGGGTTTATTGTGTGAGTTTATTGTGTGGGTGTATTGTTGTGGGGTTTATTGTGTGGGTTTATTGTGCGGGATTATTGTGTAGGGTTTATTGTGTGGGGTTTGTTGTGTGGGGTTTATCGTGTGGGTTTATTCTGTGGGGTTTGTGATAATGTCTCGCATTGTATTTTGCTACTATTCGGTGTTGTCGGGGTGATGGTGGTGGGTTGTCTGTGTTGTTTCTCGTTTGTGTGTGTGGTTTCTCGTGTGTATTTGTGGTGTGTGTGCTGAGTGCTTTCACACCCACTGGTTATGTCGCAGGTCTTTTTTTGATGTGTGTGTGTGTGGTGTGTCTTTCGTTGTGTGTATTTGGGTTTTGCTATACGAAATATGCGATGTTTTCTGCATTTAGTGTCAACACCATCAGTCACTACACCGCAAACAATACACTACCTACACATGACACACCCACCACACATGACAAGTAGGTAACATAACACGTAAGAAACATGACATACTTAACATGACACGTAGATAACATCAAACACTAATGATACGTAAGCAACATGACATTCTTAACATGGCACGTAGGTAATATGGCACGTATATGACATGACACGTTGTAGCATATTACAATGTGTTCACCCATCCGTCCCAACACCTATCAGTCACTACACCACAAACAACACTACACATGACATACTTGACATGACACACTTGACATGACACATAGATAACATGACACGTAGGTAACATGAAACGTAGACAACACTGACACGTAGGTGATATGATACGTGGGTAACATGAAACATAGACAGCACTGACACGTAGGTAATATGACACGTAGGTAACATGACACGTAGGTAAGATGACATATAGTTAACATTATACGTAAGTAACATGAAACGTAGACAGCACTGACACGTAGGTAACATGACAGGTAGATAACAAAGTACAATGTATTCACTCACCCGTCACAACGCCACCGGCTGGTTGGCGATCGGCAAGAATGTTCAGGAAGGTCGTCTTACCACCTGTACATTAACACACACACACAGGGAGAAGAAGAAGAAGGGAAGAGAGCGTGAATGGTCAAGGAGGCGGCTGATGCGAAGAACTTCAATGTGTGCTCGCCCTGCAGGAGGGGATGTGGTAGGGTATGTGTACAACGGGTAAACTGTTCATATACACAGTCATGTGGACGATTGTTAATATTTATAGTCATGTGGGCAATTGTTAAACTGTTGCCCTAGACATAGTCATGTGGACAACTAATACACTACACCATGTCGACTAGTTCACACACACCCAGGTGCAGAAGGTAGATGAAAGTGGCGGGAACGACAGAAGGTAGGGTTTAGGATTTTTAGGGTACCACGGAATTCAAACATCGTCCTACCTCAAGGTGCATATGACAAACCACGGGTAGTGTTAAAATATGCATGAAACACATTAACAACCACCATGTACAGTACTAGTACAGTATGGTACATTTACAAATAGCACAACTATAAATAGCACATCTATAAATAGTAACTAACCCTTCACACTACATACATCCTGAGGGTCCCATGATAGCTGAAAGTGTGCCCGGGCGGAAGCATACACTG